>PVKE010021257.1:0-26699 GCA_004027555.1 Craseonycteris thonglongyai | reverse complement strand
TCCGTGTCAATGGATGTGGTATCCGGGTCCCATGTGCCTTCTTAACAGAGCCTGGAGCCTTGTTAGTAAGGGGCTGGGTAGTCATGCTGGTCTCCAAGCTGTGGTTTTCATTCGCTCATTTCTTAGAGTTTGCTCCGAGAATACCCGACATAGACCTCCTTAGCTTTGTTTTGGTAGAAAAATGCGAAATCCCTGTTCCTCCCCAACTTCCTAAAGTACATCAGAAACAACATGTAAATTGACAATAATTTGGTCCAGAGACATTCAGATACTCTTTACTTGTAAGAATAGAGGCCATAGGTATTAGAGATCACTTTGAATTACTCTTTTGTACGAACAGGTCTTATTTAGAATGTAGATATTAAATCTCCTTTTCTTCAATAGCTTTTCAGTTTGGTGGTATTCCTAAGTGTGAAAAACAGAGGATGCTAATTGACATGCAAAGCGCGATGAAGACCATGATGAACAGCCATGTTGGTGGTTATTTGCAGAATGACACAGTCGCAGAGTGTCATGAACAGCCCTTCCAGCACAGAACAGCTGCACCCCAAGCCCCAGCTAGAGCAAGAAAACATCCAAAGCTCTTCTGCCTCTTCTGATTTTGCAAAGAAAGAAGGGGTTGGCATGGTGACCAGAGCCTGCAAGGATACTCATGTGTATAACTGAGAGCAGGGGGAAAACTCAGCAGAGACCACGCAGCCCCACGGAGAACTGATTCCCAAGAACGTGGAGCAGTATAATTTAAATCGTGACCATTGTGACAGTGTGCTTAGCAGCCACTTTCCTTGTAGTGAGAGCCAGCACAATCTCAATGGACAAGTGTAGAGAGGAACCAATGTATTACCCAAACGGGCCTGCCATTTACATTGCAAACGGACATTGTACGAACGTCTCCAGTGCTTATACTCAGAGTATGTGGTAGAGTTTCAATAGATGGATTTTCTTAGAATGAGAACAAGAAGAGTTACCTGTGCAGCCATGGAGAGACAATGCATCTGGTATACTGAAATCAAACTTTTTGCTTACATTGTATCAAGAAAAGCTTTGAGGGCTTTTCTTTTTTTGTGGGGAATATACCAGCTTTAAGGGTGGAAGGGAATGTCAGAAAACCATTAGATTTTAAAAACTGTAAATCAATACTCTTCTTACTAAATTTTTTTAAAAGTTATTGTTCATAAAATGTTTTCTTAGCATGTGATAAGTTTATTGTTATTTTAAGCAATAAATAAGTATTTTTTGAATTTTTAGGTTTTCATTTCTAATACAGTAAAAAATCTCAAAAGATATAGCCTCCATAAACAAAAGGTGTTTGGGATTTCAAAAAGATAAAGGGATTTATTTCCCCCCCTGTTCCTATGATTAGGTCATTAAGCGAACTGGTAGATGATCAAGGAGCTTAAAAGCAGATGTTTTGTGGTGTGTTGTGCTGCCATGGGGTATGTATTTTTCAATAATACGACACAACTCCACACATATGAACAAAATATGTAGTCTTCAGTCATTGTGAAAGCTTCGTGTAGTGAATACTGATTGACTGTGGGAATGAGACAAAGACTGAAAAAGGGGATTTCCAAGACTCACACTGGCTAAGAAATGGGATTCCCCAGGCTGGAGACCTGGTCATTAAATCCAAGCAGTTATTAAATAGGTAGGTTGTTAAGAGAGGGGTGGCTCTGATTTCTTAAAGTTTTTTTCTAAGTTGAGGTTCGTAGATCTCGTGAGCATAAATGGCTGACTCAGATGCTGGCCCTAGGAAAGCCTTCTAAGGAAAGCCATCACTTTCTCATTTTTTATTCTCCTAATTTAAAGGCAGTGAATTTACTACCTAACCTTAGTACTTGAGGAAAGACAGATAACTATGAGACCTTCCTTTGGGAGTTTATTCAGGACTAAGGATATTTTCCTTTGTATCCTATTCTGAGTGGAGACATATATGAAAAAAGTAGCAGTTTGCTAATACCTGGAATTACTAATGTAAATTTTACATCTCTAAAGTTTTATAAAAACAGATTGCACTATAGTTCTTATCTGATAACATAACATTTGATAAGCTCCCAGCGTAAAATTGCTTCTCATTGGATTCACAGTGTATTAAGGCTATTCAGGCAGGTATATCAATGATAACATCAACCTTTAAAATTATGAGCCAATTTGTACCTGAATTCACTGATTGTAGGCATTTGAAAACTTCATGATGTAAAGAATCAGCCAGGGAACTTATTAAAACTCCCTATTCCTGAGAGTACCTTCTCTCTTCTCAGCAGGGCCTTGGAAATGTGTCTTTTGGTAAAGTCCCAGGTGGCTCTGATGATATGTATTTTACATAAACTCTCTAGATGATGAGAATACTCAAAGTTAGGAAGCTTTCTCTCCTTGGGTTTGGAGTCTTAGAAGCTTTTAGATTTTAAAATCAGCAGTAGATGAAACTTCTATTATTAAAACTACCGTTGGCCACTTTTTCTTCTACTGAGCACAGATGAAGCAGTTGGCTTGTGGCAGTGGTTCTCAAACTTGGCTACGCATCAGAGTCACCAAGAGGGTGATTAAAGTTTCTGATTCAGTAGATCTGGAGTGGGACCTGTGAACTTGCATTTCTAACAGATTTCCAGGTGATGCTAAAGTCCCTGGTCCAGGGACCACACTCTGGAAGTGGTCGACTTATAGGTAGGGTTCACGTTGCAGGACAAATATAATATTAATCATGACACTCTGGCCTCATTCTGGGCAGGTGATAAGCACATGCTAAGAGAGCATTTGGGAAGTGGATCAGACTACAGAAAGAGCAGATTCATACTTCCAACCTCAAGACTGACGCCAGGCATGTGCTCAATGAATGGAAGAGTGCACGGAATTGTCCACAGTATTTAAAACTCAAGCACATTTAGTTGCATGTATGCATATTAAACTTGTGTGTGATGAACACTGTTGTGTTTTTCTTGGCCTAGTATGCACCTGTTTAACTTCTGGATTATAATCAAACTCCCTGAGAGTTGTGGTTGTGCTTACATCTTGGTCTTCCAAGCCTGGATATATATATATATATATATATATATATATACACACACACACACACACACACACACACACACACACATATACACACACACACACATAATTGGTATTTAAAGACATATCTGGGAAAGCGGGGATGGCTCTGCAGGTTAAGCGCTCACTTTGCCGGCCCAGGGACCCAGGATCAAATCCCAGCCCCAGCCCGTGTGGACCCATATGCTGAACTGGGGTGTGCTTCCCATGCAGGAGGCCCCCAGCCCAGTTCTTGCCCTGCACAGCCCCGCCCACCTGTGTAGAATGAAACCATGTTGAAAACTGATGACGTACAACTATGGAGACTGCTCTGGGCCCTCACCCGTCTTTCTGTCTCTGTCAAAAAACAATAAAATAAGTCTTTAAAAAAGAAAAAAGACATATCTGGTACCTAATTTCAACAGGACAGACTGAACATAATGCTAAAAGTCCTCTGCTTGTTTTTTCTCCTCTGTAAATGGAAGTATCTTCCTGTTCTTTGGAATTGTTTGGCCTTAGCATTCTGCCACATGTCTTTATGTCTCTCTGTGTGTGTTTTAAATGACTTTTTAAATGTGGCTCTTATCTTTAAAAAAAAAATGACTGGGGAATCATTTTTCTTTAGCAAAGAAAGTTTTATTTCAGAGTGAATACTTAAATTAAGTTATTACTTTGGGAATGTTCAAAATTCTCCACCTACCACTCTGTGTGGTCATCTAGATCAGGGGTCCCCAATCCCTGGACCACAGACCAGTAGGAACTGGGCTACATAGCAGGAGGTGAGTGGTTGGTGAGTCAGGGCTTCACTTTCTGTCAGATCAACTGAGGCATTAGATTCTTACAGGAGCACAAACCCTATTGTGAACTGTGCATGTGAGGGATCTAGGTTGCGTGCTCATTATGAGAATCTAATGTCTGATGATCTGAGGTGGAGCTGAGGTAGTGATGCTAGTGCTGGGGAGTGGCTGCAAATATAGATTAACATTAACAGAGAGGTTTGACTGCACAGAGACCACAATACATCAATTGCTTGCTGACTAATATCAAAACACTCTCAGTGAGTGATAAGTGACAATTAAGCTACATCTGGCTTTTGAATCATCCCAAACCATCCTCTTTCATCTGCCTCTGCCCCTGCCCCTTCCCCATATTGAAAACTTGTCTTCCACGAAACTGGGCCCTGGTGCCAAAAAGGTTAGGGACCACTGCTTTAAAGTGTACAGAAAAGGGTGCCTCTGCAGGTGAAGACACCATGAAGATACTTACTAAGAAATGTTAAGTGTCCCCCCCCTCCTTTTCATGGGCCTTGAACTTCTTAAAGGGACTGCTAGAGCAGTAGTCATACCTATTTTATGGGACCTTATAGGACTAAGTTTTTAAAAATTGTTTTCCTGGGGAAGCCGGGATGGCTCAGTGGGTTAAGCGCTCACTTTACAGTGCCAGGGACCCAGGATCGAATCCTGGCCCTAGCCCGTGTGGACCCATGTGCTGAACTGGGGAGTGCCCCCAGTTCAGTTCTCTCTCTGTCTCTGTATCTCTCTCTCTCTCTCTCTCTCTCTCTCTCTCTCTCTCTCTCTCTCTCTCTCTGTCAAAAACAATAAAAAAAATTTTTTTAATAGTTTTCCTTTAATAAATTTTAAAACATGGAACAAAAGATTAATCCCACATTTTACCCAGATAATAGCTCTAGAACCTAGACAGAGCCAATTCTTTGGTAGGCAATGGTGATTGAATGGCATCATGTGCTAGTTGCATGGACTCTGGGGAACCAGAACACCTGGATTCAAATTCCAGCTCTGTCACGTACTAGCTATGAGAGCTTCAGAAAATGACTCAAACTCTGTGTCTCGATTTCTCATGTATAATACTGGTATCCAGAATATTACCTTATCATGGACTTGTGGATCTCCTGGGATAGTTTGGCACATAGTAAATCCTCAGTAAGTGCCAGCTACGTTGTTGTTGTTTATTGTTGTCACAGCTGTTACTTGATTTGTGAACTCTGGGGGCAGGTGCATCCTCACTGCAGGTGGAACTGCTTTTCTCAGCCACAATGCAGAGGGAGTCATAATAAAATCACGCTGCCAACTTCCTGAACTATCCAATTACTTGAGCTTCCACATGTAATCACTATTTTTTTTAAGTTACCCTTTCTTTTTGGGGTTCACAGATTACAGAGGATCTTTCCTCAACCCCACCTTTCTTTTTGAAGGACATTGAATCCAAAAGAAAGTAATTTGAAAGTGATTCCTTTTATTGCCATCCTTTTGTATTAATAGTTCCTTTTTTCCCTTTCATCCTGCTGCCTCATTTGTACCTAAAGAAAAAGGATACTTCATTCATTGTATTGTTATCCATACCTGGCAGCTTATAACTGCTTTGTATAAGTGTACATGCCTTTCATATGTATGACTCAATGTGTACTATGCCTTCCATTCCCTTACAATAGGGGTCACCCTACATTGGGGGAACAGCAAACATTTGGTTAGCATTGTCTGAGCTAATGTGCACTTTTTTCATTGTCTAGAAAGAAGATCTGGAATATTCATAATCAGCCACTAAATTTCACTTTAGTTTCATCCCTGGTCTATCTTCATTACATGGACTTTCATCAGTGTTCTAATACCCTGTTGGTTGGCAAAATAATGCCCTATTTCCCAAAAGACATCCATGTTCCAATCCCTGCAACCTGTCAATACTCGTATGTTAGGTTGGTGTCACAGGGGAATTAAAGTTTCAGATGGAATTGAGGTTGTTACTCAACTGATCTTAAAATAGGGAGATTATCCTGGCAGGCCCAATCCCAAAAGTCCTTAAAATTGGAAGCAGGAGGCAGAAGTTAGGGATGCGGGTGATACAATGTGAGAGGGGCTCAACTTGCTATTGCTGGCTTTGAAGATGGAGAAAGGGGGCCATGAGCCAAAGAACGCAGGTGGCCTCCAAAAGCTGAAAGGGGCAAGGAAATGGGTCCTCCCCTCGAGCCTCCAGAAAGACACACAGCCCGACTGACACTGATTTTACCCCAGTGAGATCCACATTAGGCTTCTGACCTACGGAAATGTAAGATAATAAGTTTGTGTTATTTTGAGTCACAAATTTTGTGGTGACTTTTACAGCAGCCATAGGAAACGAATACACGCTCCATCTCTGGAAATCTGCCTGGCACTCTCATCTCATGAGACTCTGACTCCCTGCTTAAACTGCCCCCTGCTCTGCTTCACCTTTGCTTATTAATTCAATAGAAGTTATTGAGCACCTACTCTGTGCCAGACACTCTGCTAGGTTCTGGAAAGGCAAGCTGAATAAGATATAACCCATGCCCATTTACTCAACAAATATTTGTGTACCCGGGCTTTGAGTTAAATGTGGTAGAGAACTGTTGTTGTTGTTGTTGTTGTTGTTGTCTGTTCGTTTGCTTGTTTTTTAAGATTTATCTTATTGTTTGAGAGAGAGAGACAGAGAAAGAGACAGAGAGAGACAGAAAGAAGGGAGAGTGTCCAGAGCAGTCTCCATAGCTGTACATCATTAGTTTTAACATAGTTTCATTCCACACAGGTGGATGTGGGGGTTGTGTGGGGCGGGAACCAAACTGGGGACCTCCTGCATGGGAGGTGTACCCCAGTTCAACATATGGTTATGCAGGGGCCGGGGCCAGGATTTGAACCCTGGACCTCAGTTGCAAGGCAAGTGCTCAACCTGTTGAACTATTCTGGTACCCCTAAATAGGGTAGAGATTGAAAAAACAAAGAAAAAGGTTTCTGCCCTAAAGAAGCTCACAGACTTCTGGGAAGACAAGTAACATAAATAAAAAGTTGTGATTCAGTGTAATAAGTGCATGTTACAGGAGTATAGAAGAGAGACCACCTATCTTTATTTGATGAAATCAGGTAAACTTCTGAGAGCAGAAGAAATGGAGCTTGGACAAAGATGAGGTTGCCAGGTAAACAGGACAGGGAAGAGATACTCATGAGCTTTAAAGCAGCATGGCACTTGAACTCTGACTAGTGCCTATGAGGAACAGAATCTTACATTATATTTCATTTTATTTACTTTTATTGAAATGGAAATCACCACATGTGCCTGGAGGCTACCATATTGGCCCAAGCAGATTATACCAGCTTATACCCATGAAAGGAAGGAGACTGCCCTCTTTTATCCCCTTTTCCACTTCTTACCACCTGGAAATGAGATGTGGCCAGTCAACTTGAACCTTGCAGATGGGTCATCACCCCAGATATGGAAGAAAGAAAGTAGAAGGAACATGGGTCCCTGACACCATGCAGCCATCTTTCAATTTGGTGTATGCACAGATTGTTATGTGAGAGAACTATAAATACCTGTACTGTTTAAGCTATTGTTATTTTGGATCTTTGTACAACAGCCAAATCCACATACTAGTACAAATGTCTCCTAGAGTAATGAAAAGCAAGAATCACAATCTTTCTAAGAGTTTTTTTTTAACTCTTTCTGTGTACCAGGCCCTGTACTAACTGTTCTAAAGCATGCTCTCATTTAATCCCCACGTATTCTGATAAATAAGATAATACTATACTCCCACTCTGCAGATAAAATGGAATTCTAGGAGAGTGGCTCATTAGTGGTAGATTTATGTCTGTCTAAGAGCAAACTATATTCCAATATATGGATATGTAATACCATTAAAGGCCAAGCAAATTGAGTACACAATTTGCATTTTTAAATGCAGAGGTGACATTTATGTTTGTGACAGACATTCTCTGTTGTCTATACATGCCATCCTCCTTCTTCAAAACAGAACCCTGATTTGTTTAAATAATGGGCAGAGGTGTCTTGACATCCGGAAGGGTAGGTTCCTATCGCGGAACCTAGGAGAGAAATCCTGACTGTATAAACTAGTCATGGGAATGTCCTTCCTCTTGGCTAGTAATTGGTCTGAGGATAGGTATGTGGCATAGTTCTGGTCAATAAGATGAAAGCAAAAGTCTGATAGGGAAGGTGGACCTTTCCAAACACAAAGCCAAACCCTGCCCAGAATGAAGATACAATGTCAGAGGTGTGGGTGGCATCCATCATGCAAGCATGAAGAAAAAAGCCAGCATCTTAAGAATGGCAGAGTGAAGCAACAAGTGAAGTGCCGGTTGCCATTACTGAGCCGCTGCTGCTCTTTGCCTGGACAGCCTACTTCCACACTGCTTGTAATATGAGAAAAGCAAACCCCGATTTACTTAGGCACTGTAAATCAGCTTTTCAGTACGTATGGCCTGAAGCTCTCCTAACTGATGTGCACACGTCATCTTTTGTTTTCTGATGAAAGGTAAGGACAAGTCACGGAGTTCACAGTGGCATCCTGCACACTCTTGACTGACTTCTGGAAACATCTCCACTGGCTCCTCCACAGTAAGAATCATTTCTGTCTCTCCCAAAACACACATTTTGGAAAATATGAAAATTAAACTGCAATAGGCAACAGAGCTCAGGAAAAATGCATATTTATCCTTTTTCCACTTTCAAAGTAAAAAACTTTTCCCCTCAATTACAAATGTTTCTTGAGTTATGCATATGTGTATAAAGCACTATATTCTGTTGCTTTAGGCTGTTAATATTCTGAAGTTTTAAAAGAAATCCCTGTAATCTCTATTAATCTCTGTTGTTTAAGAGAAAAGCAGAAATACGAAGCCTAATGCATAAAAGAATTCATTCATTGGCTATACCTATCCCCACCAAAGATAAATGAAGAACTGAAGCATGTTGTAGGATAACTAAAATTTAAAAATTGGTTTAAATACATAAATAGGAGAAATGGCGTTTTGCTCTTCCTTGAATTATACTGAAAGATGATTTCATTCTCCTCTCTGAGTGTGCTAAAAAGCAATAAATAATACTTATGCAACCAATTATCCAGAACTACAAACAATTTCTAAAATATTTTGGAGTGCTAGATCATTTCAATTGAAAGAGAAAGAAGAGATACTGTTCTAGTCATTTGCGTAATAAAGCCACACATACATAAACATACACCATACCACCACCTTCACTTAACCATGTTAATCTTGAATCTGATTTATAACTGCAAGATCATGTGGTAGCTGGTTGTATACTGTTTCATTCCGAAAAAGAGATTAGCCATCACACAAGCACATTTTTTCCCCTGGGATTTCATAGAATAAATGAGCTAGACATATGCTTCTTTCAAATAGCAAAGTATGCAAAATATTTCCAGCTATAATCAGCAAAGTATGAAATGGCCAATTAAGCAATATTCAGGCAACTTTCAGCATCAGTTTTTAATTTTTGACAGATCTGATAAAAGTTTAAAAATTGAATGGATGATGTTGGAAAAAGAAACCTACCTTAGAGATGATTAATGGTTCTCCATGCTCCAGGCCACCTTTCAAAGTAAACCCCCAGGGAGCTCCTCCCTGTAGAAATGCTTCCAGATAAACAAAGCTTCCCGTGGGGGTCGTGTTAGGTTTTGGTGTGACACGAGTCTCCTCGATGTTCTCTGTGGTCCTCATCCCGAGAAGCACATGGTCCCACGAGCTATATGGTAAATGCCTGAAGCCGATTCAGGAAGCAGCGCCTCCACAGCACGTTATCCCACCCTTCACGATTACGTGCCAGTCAAAGGAGAGGTCTTGACAAACAAATTCTTTCAGATGTAAAAGGCTCTTCCAAGCCTAACTCCAAGATGCTAAACCAAGAGGATTTTTCACGTCAGCATTCTCTAATGGAAAGTGTCCTCCAGGAATTCGCGTTCTCACTGAAGCTTGAAGCTCCTGAGTGGTATGCATACCTCTTCGCTCCGTTCAAGAAAATTTCTTTCCATGTCACTCCCAAGCCTACTTTTATTTCACACACATACGCAGCAAAACCTTTTCTGTATATTTTACAGAAACAAAAGAAAATCCTCTTACAATATATAGTAAGAAAATTGCAAAAGCTCAAACAAACACCTCATTTTTGATTGATCATCAACCCTTTCTTCCTCCGGGAGTGAAACTTACCATTACAATAGTCTCCCCTCTCCCCAGAAGTAGCTTTAAAAGAAAGAAAGCACTTACTATGCTCCTGCTGGCTGCAGAATTGTCTAACTTGTCCCAAAGAGACAGGGAACTTGTGCTAAAACGTGTTGCTTATAGTTTTTCCAGCCGTAAGTTGATAGTTTGTTTCTTTAAAAAAAAAAAAAAAGTTTTTGCAGGGTGTACAGAAAAGTGAGGGGGGAAAAAAACTGGTAAATTAATCCTCAGTGGAAAAAATATCCAGGAGGCAGGCAGCCCAGTTCTTTCTTTGGTACTTTCAGTAACGACCAGCCAGAGCTGTTGCTGCCAGCGAGAGGAAGTGAGAGGAAAACGGGTTAAGGCAAATAGAGGCCCCGCAACCTTTCGGCTCAGTAAGCGCTGCTCTGCAGCATTCAGGTCAGCACAAAGACCTGACCAATCAAGACAGTCCCACGGTTTATGAAATACCACACAGATGGCTAATGACCAGGCAGTAGACGGCAGAATAGCCTCTACCTTGTACCAATTAAAGCAGAATCCCTGGGGGTGAGACACAGGCAGTGGCCTTTTTAAAACGCTGGTGGATTTTCCTGTACAGCCCCGTGTGCGAAGGAGTGCCCCAAGCGGGTTTAGTAAACATGTAAGTGTTAAGGCGGTGGCGCAAGAGCTTTATGTTTTCATTACAAGAACATACCAATGTAGGAGCAGCCTCTCATCTTGAAATAAGGCCTTCCAATCAAATTTCTGTTTGTTTTACTCGACACCAATAGGAGGCAGATTTTCTTATATATTTTAATTATTTACTCCAAGAATAAAAGAAAATGCCTGGCAAGTAATAGGTGCTCAGGGTTGAATGTGGTTCTGATTTCAGGTTATTACAATTTGGTAATAATGTTACATAAAATTTAACATGACTACTTTTTATTAAAAATATGAACAACACAAAATAACAACATCTTTTATCCAGAAGTCTCAGGTATTAAGTTATTGAAACAAATTAGAATTATTTCCAAAGAAGATGTTTGCTAAAACTTTTTCTGTTCAAAAGTGTGTAATAATGAATTGCTTCTCAGCCTTTTGGCTAAGATCAAGTGTAAAAATATGTGATAATGTAAATTATGTTAGAAACTGAGGTTAAAAACTCCTGTGGGTTTTGATACCAATTTAATTTAGTGTTTGTACTTACAATGAATGAAAAGTTAACATACTAGAGAGGCAGACAAAATATGCAAATAAGCCTAGAGAGCATTTAATGTATGACTCATGACAGTGTTACTTTTCAGTAGTAATTTCCTCTGAAGGGCTCAAGCACAAAAAAATGTAAAATCTCATTTTTATGTCATCATAGTATTTCAGTAGAAACATAAAATGTACCAAATGCAAGTCTATCATATTTTAAAATAAAAGTCCTAAGTAAATAAAAAAATTTTTCTGAAAATTATTTTTTGTTGCATTTCTAATCTTTTTCCTGATTCACTTGGTTAAAAATGTTACAGTATCAACATTTATCATTAAAGGTAATAAAGCGTAAAAAGGCAAAGGAAGTGAGAAAAAGATAAAAGTGAAGAATAGAACTCCATGCTTGTAGACTGATGAAATCTCTATTTTATGCATTCATACCTTGATACTCGACTGCTTTGAAACCCGTCCAATTTGGTATTTGGCGCATTTTGACGCAAAAAGTTGTCTCGGTACTTGTTTGTTTGGTACTTGATGCACGAGCTAGAACTTCTCAGTATCAATTGCCTCGTGACTTGCTACCCTTTCTAGCTGAAACAAGTGGTCACCCATTAGTCGCACAGTAGCTCTTGTCCTGTACATATCTCCTTGTGGTCTTATCTTAAAGATTACTGAGCACTGAAAGAAATGTTGATTACATGTGTTATATCTATCAATATATTTAAATTAAAATCAGAAAATTAAAACAAAGAATTTTTAAAATATTTAAGTCATTTTATAAATCTTTTTTTTAAATATTTATTTATTTATTTATTTATTTTGACAGAGAGAGAGAGAGAGAGAGAGATACAGAAACAGAGAGAGAACTGAACCAGGGGAGCTCCCAGTTCAGTATATGGTTCTGCACAGTCTGGGGCCGGGATTCGATCCCTGGTCCCCGGCACTGTAAAGTGAGCGCCTAACCCACTGAGCCATCCCGGCTTCCCCATAAGTCATTTTAAAACAACATTAATCTATATGCTAAAATAACTAACATTTTTATGAAAAATAATTATATTTTCTTAAACAAAAAAAGGTTTACAGAGTAGCATGGCATTGTTTTACACTTTTGCAAATCTCCTTAGTGGCCATTTGAGTAGAAGACCATTGTGTCCCAAAGGGTGTCCCAAAATTCACGCAAGAAGTAATTTTGATAGAAAACACAGGTTTATAATTAAAAATTGTAAATTTTCACTGCTCAAAATGAAAATGTGTTGGTCTTTCGTGTAGCACTCCATTTTTAATAACCCTGAACTGTCAGCTGTCACGCTGTCTTTTGTTGTTGTTGGCAACACTACCGCACAAATGACGCAAAATTCAAATCTTGCGTGAATTTTGGGACACCCTTTACACTATCTACTTCTGCATTCTGTTTGATGTCATGTGTCATGTAGCTCCTGTGAGAGAACAAGTAGAAAAACAGACTATGTCTTAGTATTATTCTGAAAATAGTTTTGAATGTGCAGACCCTTCTTACTTTTGTGCTGACTTAGAATTATTCCTACTTTCTTAATCAAATTCTTCCCTTTATGACAAATAGATCCAACACAGCTCAAACTTTTTGTCTCTACATGAAAAATCCCCACTGTTGGTAACTGAGTCCATGGTGCTCTGTCACTGTGAATATGGCTCCAGTGCAAATAAATATTTCAATTGTATTGACTCTCCCATTCATCTGGCATGCCTATAGCACTCTTTTATATGTGTTGCCCGTGTAAGCCTATACCACTCTTTTAAATGGCATTTGCCTAATCACTATATTGACTTAGAAATCATGCATCACTATTTCTTAACATCACTTAAGGAAAAATTTATTTGTCCTTCTCAAAATGCTCATTTCTTGATTTAATTTCTCATAGTACTTTGTAACATTTTTCTCTTTTTCTTTTCTAGAATTTTAAATGTGATTTTTAACTTACTGGATTTATTTTTAAATGCCTCTGAGTTTAATATTTCAGAGATTGAAATATGTCAGGACACCAGGATAGATCAGCAGTTTGAGCACTTGCCTTGCAATTGGAGGTCCAGGATTTGATTCCTGGCCCTGGCTCGTGCAAACCCCATATGCTGAACTGTGGCACAATTGGTAACCATCAAGATGCCTCCACCAAAGGCTCTCACCTCCTAGGCAGGAGGCCCCTGGTTCGGTTCCCACCCTGTGTGACCACACATCCACTTTTGTGGAATGAAATCATGTCACAGCTAATGATGTACAGCTATGGAGACTGCTCTGGGCCCACCCCACTTCTCTCTCTGTCTCTGTCTCTCTCTGCCTCTCTTTCTCACTCTGTCTCTGTCTCTCTCTGCCTCTCTTTCTCTGTCTCTCTACTTCCGCAAACAATAAAATAAATCTGTAAAAAAAAAGAAAAATGTCACTAGGTTATAGCTGAAAATAAAGTTAGAGTGACATCTAGTGGCTCTTCTGGATCACTAACTAATCATTAAAGTAGACAATAAATTGTATTGTGTTTTGAAGTTTATTTTAGTCTTTCTCAGAAAGAAAGTCTCAGAACTATCCCAAATAGACAACATCAACCTTATTTTAAAGTTTGCACAATCTCACTTGGCAACCTTTCAGAAGCAAAAAGAATAATCTCGTTATATGTCTCCTTCTTAAGAGTGAGGAAACCTTCCCAGCAGACCTTCCCTCATCTCTAAATGCCAAGAAGCTTTCCTGAAAGCAGCCACTCCGAACAGGAATGAAAATACTGGGTCCATCAGCTAGAACTTCCCCTGACTTGATGTCATGGCTCTGTAGGATATTACGTTGAATCCTTAAACAAAAACAGGATTCTGTGAGAAAGGAGGAAGGGGAAATGGTGTTGCATATGCGATTTACAGTATCCACTTCACCAAAGGGTTGTCCAGAACTATCGAACCACAGTCCATTTAAATCTTTTGGGAATAATCAAAATGTTCTGTGTCTCGTTTGAGGTGGTAGTTTAACAGGTGTGTATATCTGTCAAAACTCATCCAATGGTACACTTTAAATGGATGCAGTTTATTGAATGAAGATGATATCTCAATAAAGTCCATTTTTAAAAAACTCAAGGGCCCATTGACAGATGAAGGCATAAACAAACTGCGGTATATACACATTATACAACAGAGTGTTATTCAGCCTTTTCATCCAAAGGCAACTCTGATACATGCTACAACATGCATGAGCCTTGAGGACATTATGCTAAGTGAAATAAGCCAGTCATAGAAGGACAAATGCTGTATGGGATCCTAGAATAGTCAAGTTCACAGAGATAGAAAGTAAAATAGGTAGTAGTTGTCACAGGTTGGAGAAAGAGGAATGGGGAAATAAGTGTTTAATGGTACAGAGTATCAATGTGGAAAGATGAAAAAGTCCTGGAGATGGATGGTGGTGATAGTTGTAAAACAATGTGAATCC
Source organism: Craseonycteris thonglongyai (assembly GCA_004027555.1). Lineage (NCBI taxonomy): Eukaryota > Metazoa > Chordata > Mammalia > Chiroptera > Craseonycteridae > Craseonycteris > Craseonycteris thonglongyai. The sequence continues at coordinate 12,080 of PVKE010021257.1, read as the reverse complement.
ATTTAATGCAAGTAAACTGTACGCTTAAAAAATTGTCAAGGGATACTGGGATAGCTAGCAGTTGAGTGCTTGCCTTACAGTCATGAGGACCAGGGTTCATTTTCAGGCCTGGCCTGTGCAAACCCCATGTGCTGAACTGTGATGCACCTGGTAACTGCTGGGATGGCTCAGCAGCAAAGGTTGTTGCTTCACATGCAGGAGGCCTCTGGTTCCATCCCTTGCTCCCCTGTATGGCCCCACATCCACCTGTGTGGAATGAAACTATGTCATAACTAATGATGCACAACTATAAAGGCTGCCCTGGGCCCTCCCCCTTGCGCTCTCTCTCTCTCCTACCTTCTCTCAAACATTAAAATAAATGTTTTTTTAAAAAACTAAAAACTTTCTGTTATGTATATTTTACCACAATAAAAAGGGTTTAGAAATGCATGTAAAAGGTAAAGAAACACTTAAAATATGACACTATAATTAATAAGTTTGTTATTCATCACTTCACCATGTTGAGCTAAGATGAGGGTGGATGTCACAAAACTTCCAGATGCATAAAGAACCAAATAATAATACCTGATAGTATATACTAAGTAATAGATACCCGGCACACGTTACCGTGGTTACAGAAATTATTATAGTAAGTTATTGAAAAACTAGTGGAAATATATCCATAAACTTATTTTGTTTATTTTCTAGATGAGAAAATATCTTAATATTAATAAGAATATAGCTCAACAGCAGCAACAATATTAACCTTAAACAATAGATGGTTATGAGAAAGGGCACAAATCTTCTTTCCTTTGAAAGAAACAGAGTTAGCTTCAAAGATATTAGTGACAGCACTGATTGGCTTCACTAGCAGAAACACAGATTAGAGGAGAAACTGCAATCTCCCTTTATTTTAATAGCTATTTGGCTTTTATTTCCTATTTGTATCCCTTTAAAAAAAATTCTTCTGGGGAAGCCGGGATGGCTTAGTGGGTTAAGTGCTCACTTTGCAGGACTGGGGACAGAGGATCGAATCCCAGCCCCGGCCCGTGTGGACCCATATGCTGAACTGGGGAGTTCCCCCAGTTCAGTTCTCTCTCTCTCTCTCTCCCTCTCTGTCAAAAACAATAAAATAAATAAATAAATGGTTTTTTTTTAATTCTTCTGTAAAATAAAGTGTTTATCCTCCAAACAAACTCAAGAACTTATTTTTTTTAAGCTCAACTCATAACCGTGTTGGGGGAGAAATTATAAAGGGATGCAAAGGAACTTTCTAAGTAGACAGAAATGTTCTACATCTTGATTGAAGCACTGGTTACTGGGTGGATATATTTCTCAGAACTCATCAATCTGTACACTTAACATGAATGAATTTTATGGTAAGTGAAGTATATACACCAATGAAGTTGATTTAAAAAACCTCAATCAACTAACTCTGAAGAGTAGAAACATTCCTGCACTTAGGATGGTACATGAAAGTCTTCTTGTAAAATAAGTTTCAAAAGTAACCTCCAATTAGAAATTGCTCATCTTAGTCCACTGAGCCAGGAAATGTTCCTAGAAATTTAATCACAGCTGCTCCTGGAAAGCAGGTGGGTCCTTCCTGCTCTATTTAAATTTCCATACATCACATACTCCCTCTTCTTCTGGACTCCATTTGTCACCACAGCACATACCACCTTCTAATATGTTAATTAGGCCATAGTGATTACAGTAGACTCTCAGTTAATCTTCATTCAAGCAGTTGGCATTCGGTTGCTTGAGTGTCAGTTGCTTGAGTGTTGGCTAATCGAGAGGCTACTGTATTTATGATCTGTCTCCTTCAAATAAAATATAAATTTCATGAGGGCAGTGTTTGAACTATATTGTTCACTGATATGTATATATATATATATATATATATATATATATATATATATATATATATATGTTTGTTTGTTTGTTTTGTGTTTGTTGTTGTTGTTGTTGTTGTTGTTGTTGTTGTTCCTGGTATATACCTGATGCTTAATAAATATTTGTTGAATGAATTCAAATGTACTCATGAAATAACTTCTTTTCTGTGACCTTGGTGGAGGAAGAATGTCAGAACATAAACTACATGGTCTTTAATATTTCCTACTCTATCTATTTGCAAAAATTATTGGAGATGATTTGTTATTTATTTTCTCTACAATATATATTGAGTCATCTCTATACATCCACTTTATGCCAGGCACTGGGGAAATATGGCTGTCAAGTAAGACTTAAAATGGAAAATTTTAAGCCATGGTCAGAAAAGAAAAATATCTATGCCAAAAATATAGGCTACTTTGTAACTCTGGTTTAGTTTTGAAGATTTTTGGCAAGAGATCTTTAAGGTTGAAGTTATAAAGGAAACACAATACTTAAAATTTTTTAACATAATCTACTATATGTATCAAATTTAAAAAATTTAACTACCACTCATTTACAAAATTGATTGCATCAAAACTTGATTTTTTTTTTTTAATTAAGCAAATCAAATTTTAAGTAACCCTACTACATATACATGTTGTATATGATATCTAAAGTGATTTTCTGGTACAATTTTAATGTGTTTTTGTACTAAGATTAAGATTACTCTTTGATTTTATAGTTCTATTCTTTGATTTTTCAGTTAGAAAAAACCCTTGAGATGATTTCTACATCTACCATTTTGCAGATGAAAATGCTAATATTCCTAAAGATTAAATGCCTCCCCATAAAGGCCAGCAAACTTTTGGATTGACAACACTAAGGATGCTGGTTCCTTGAGGGCAGAAACAAATTTCTTTGTATCCCCTAAAACCCAGCACAGGGCTTGGTCCACGGTAGGGAGACAAGTAACAACGCTGGATCCAGGCATGGACTCCTACTAAAAAGCTCTTGGTGACTTGGGCCCCCAATCTCCTCTTGTCGGTCCACTCTCCTCTGGTCTCACTAGCCTCTTAGCTGACTCTCAAACACACCAAACATATGCTTGGGAAGCTCTGCCCCCACAATATCCTCATGGCTCTCTCCCTCCAGTGCTGCTAGTCTCTACTCAATGTCGCTTGGCAGTCTCTGCTCAATGAGGCCTTCTCAGCCATACTCAGACCATATTATGGAATAGCACCTCACACTCCCTAACCTCCTTATCCCTTCTCCATAATACTTATCCCCATCTGAGATATTTGAATTTATTTCTTTGTACATTATTCATTTTCCTCCACAAGAACGTCAGCTCCACAAGGGTAGAGACTTTATTTGTTTCACACCTTTATTTTCAACACCTCCACGTGGCATGTGGCAGGTACTTTGTATTTGTAAAATGACTGAATGAATAGTAGAAGAACTGTGGACCACGTCCTAAATTGTAAATTTCTTATCTCTAAATTCTTTATTTTAAAAGCTAAGAAGCTCTTTTTAATTCAGTACCAAACACACACACAAACACAACCATGAAGTAAAATAGCAGGACACTCAAAATGCAAAGAATTTTATAATAAAATTGCATATAATTTGCATGTATATATGCAAGTTTAAACAGTTTTATAGTGTTCTATGTAATATATTTTAATTAAAGACTTCAAAAAGAAAAGGAACTTTCTTAGTTCCTAGGGTCCACAGTTCAAAGGCAAACATAAAACACCAATGGAAATCACCTATTAGGTAACTGAAATATTTTGTCATAGGACCACACTCATGCTTTGATGGAATAAAAGATTAAAACAAAATAATTAGAAATTGGTTTTTGTCTAGCTACAAAACTTAAATCATTTACCTTTACATTGAATACTTATGCTTTTATTTCCTGGTAAAATGCTCGATTCCATAGTCAACCTTAGATCTCTCCAAGTTAGTAAATGGAATAATTTAAATAAATTACAGAGATGATAAAAAGCACACTGTAGTGGAATTTAATACTATTTTCATTAAAATGTATAACTACATCATATAATGGAGGAATTAGTAGTATTTCTAATCAATTTAATACATAAAGTTATTCGCTGTCCTTTAATGTGACTGCTAGTAGTATTAATGCCACAGGTTGCATCTATCACACTCAGGCCTTTCTGGATTCCTTCCATTTGAGCACTAATTTGGGCAGCACCCAGAGGTCTGAGTGTGTAATCACATAATCTGACAAATTCTGTATCAGAGATGACGGCAGAGCGCAACTGAAGCAGTGCAGAGGAGGAAACAAACTCTCCAGAGGCAACAGTGGCAGCTTTCATGAGACAAGCGTATTTGAACCTTGAAAAACATTCAGGACAGAGGATCTGCATAATCAAAGACAGAGCTGCAAACTGTGAATTCTGTTAACTTGAAATGGTCAAATGGTAATTCAAGGGGTGGGGATGAGGAAAATGTCAACAGAGGAGCCAGAGTGAAGGCCTCAAGGGCAAGCAAGACTCAACCTAACTCTTAAGGAGCAGGTAGAGAGATAGGACTGGTGTTCAGCGAAAATTTGGGATCATCTGGGGGACGACTTCGAGAATGACCTGGGGCGTTCAGTAGGACAGAGAGGCTGGTTAGGAGGCTGTAGGGAAAGTGAGAGACTTTGAGTGGCAGGAGTACGCAGAGGGCCTAATTCAAAGTCGTTCCCAGGGTAGGGCTGGCAGGATTTGATCCTGCCTGGGTGCAAGCAGCCCTTTAGTTAGGGATCCTAGGGGGCGGGGCGGAAATGGCACTCGGTTGCCCGGGCGACGGTGTCTGGAGGGCGGAGTCGGGAGCCCGAAGCTGCCCCGATGGGGCGGCGCCCCCCTCCTCACCCCCCCCCCCACCTCACGCCTTGAGAGGTGCTAACGGTCGCCTGCGGGTTCGCGTGGGGCGGGCGGGGGCCCAAGCACGAACGCCACGAGGAGGAGGCGCAGGGGTAGGCGGGGCAGCACCCCGTGGACGAGGAGGAGTCGCCCCCGCTGCTGCCGCCGTCGGGTCGACGCAGGTGGGGCAGCCACAGCCGTCAGCCCCGCCGCGGGCTTGCGGCCGTTCTCTTAGGATGAGATGATGGTTGCAGGTACAAAGGCGGGACTTGGCCCCCAGGACTGGGTGAGGGGTGGGTGAGTCCTCCGGAGGACCCGGAGCAGCGCCTTTATTTCTGGAACTTCCTAGACCTTTGTGTTTGTTATGCGCAAAGTGGGTGCCCAATTAATTGTTTCTTTACTGGAAAGCACTGCTTTTGTTTTCGGGGATCGCAAGGCCTTCAACGACGGTGACTACAACGCTGAGACCACAGGGCCCTGTGCAGAGTATCCGATTTAAGGAGAGTAACCGCGGATCCTGTCCTAGCATTACTTCTGTTCCTACCTCACTTCCGGCGGAAAGGGATGGGGAAGACATGGAGATAAAGAAGAATGTCTAGCATTGGGTGGTCACCAGCTACTCTAATGGCCTCATAATTGACCACTTCCACTCACCTGCTGGACGATTATATGCCCTTGATTAAAATCCTCCAATGGCTTTCCCGTGCAATTAGAACAAACCAAAGTCCTTAGTATGGCCATTTCAAGGACTTGTGAGCTCTACCCAACTCACCAACAACTTCTCAGGATAATTTAGGAAAGGAAGTGATAGTAAGCACAATGTTGCTTGGGGCACAGTACACAGTTGGCTGTCCATGAGCAGGCCTCTAATCCTCCCTGGACTACCTGTAGCCCCACTAGCCTGCTTCCTTGTCAGTCAGTGAACACAGCCATTCTCATCTCAGGGTCTTTGCCTGTGGTATTTCCTCTTAGAATCTTCTCCAGTCCTCTGTGGGGCTGATTCTTTTTGTCATTCATTTCATGTATCACCTTCTCAGAAAGTCCTTCCCTGACTTAACTAAGTAGCCTCAACTCCAGCTCTGTTATTACTGCCCTGTGTTACTCTCATCACTACACTAAGGCACTCACCAAAATTATATTTCGATTTGTTTCATTTGTGTCTCTCTTCCCCTCTTGTAACAGAAGATCCAAGAGGGTAGAAACTTGATTGGTCTTGGTCTTAGATAGCTCTATCTGGTATTTATAGAAATATTTATCATGCAACAATACATTGTAAACCATCAGAATGCCAACAACAGTTATAATTATCGAATGTTTACTAGGTGCCAGGCCCTGTGCCAAGTGCCTCATATGCATGAGAGATTTAATTGAAGCTTGCTACTTTTGCTGTGGGAAGAATAAGGGGAACATGTCCCCTAAATCTAGTCCCCTATATTAAATCATTTTTTCCCCAGAGGTATTGGGCAAATTTCTTTCTTTTATTATTAGAAAACTGATTTGAAAGACTGGCTCAATGTACACTGCCACCAGTAATATAGTGTTGAACCTCTTTCTCCACATTCCTAAAAACTGAACTGGAGAGGTTTTTCTAGGAAGAAAAGGAAGAACAAAAAGATGAGTATACATGTAAATAAAAGTAAAGTCCTAAAAGAGCAGGGCACGCTCTGGACACAGCAAGCCAAACCTCATTTGGGGCCCAGTGTGTGTCAGGAGAATGAAGAAGATGAAGTGGGGGCATTGGTTAGGCAAGTGCTAGTCTTAGTTCAAACCTGTCTTTGAATAAGATATAACAAAATGGCTCTGATTTAAAAAAAAAATTCTTAAAGATTGTAAAAAATTGAAGGTGGGAAGATCATTTTGAGGTGTTTTGTAGTAGGCCTGGAAAGAGTTGGTTAAAGCATGAAAGAATACAATGGGACCAAAATTAACTAAATTGCATATTCAGGAATGCTTTCCTTATGACTTATGACCACACTTAAGTCTTCTTCCCTGAGTTAAAAGATATTACAGATAGACTCAACAGAATGTGGCAACTAATTGGATATGGAGTTTGAATAGATGAATAATAGATGAAGACACTGAAATACTAACTTTAAAAATTGGATTTATGGCGTCATCATCTGAGAACACCCTAGAAAGCAGGTTAGGTGGGAATGTGAAGAGACCAGATTTGGGATAAGATGACTTTAAACATATGTGCAGAGCTGCTAAAGAAACATATATTCATTAAAATGTATCCAGAGCCCTTTCTTTTTGAATAGCATGAAACTTGATGGAAGCAGTAGAACTGTTCCTATCTGGCTTTGCTGTTGAATGAAACCATCTGTGAGAAGTTTATTTTTGGTCATCTTTTTGCTAAATGTTTTACATAGGAAATTATAGAATGTCCAAGTTGGAGAAGATTTTAGAGATCTTTTAATCCAACACTCTGCCCAAGAGAGGACTGCCAGTAACATTTGTCATCCCAACAAATGCTCATTCACCCTCAGCTTGAACTCCTCAGCTTGAACAGAAAGGCCCACTATATATATATTCAAGGTGCTCTAGTTTTTAGAAAGTCTGTCCCCACCATCATCTAGAACCTACCTCCCTTTACTTGTGTTCATTAGCCCTAATTCTGCACATAGAATATTGTCAGTCATTTTGCAGTGTGGCAGCTTTCTCACTTAGATTCCATTTGATATTTTCCAAAAATCCTACTTGTTTATCATCTTAACTGCACTGCTTAAAATTTATAGACCTATTTCAAACCCACTGGCAGGAGTTCCTCTACCTAGTAACTTTTCTAACCAGGCATAAGAACTATTGTCTAGTCAAAGCATCTCCAAGAAATAAAAAGTTTAAATGGTTAGAAGACATTCAGGTAGTCTCTTTAAGTCAGTTTGTACCTGGAGAAAGGTCCATTCTGGGAATGTAAAAATGGGGAGGGGGAGGCATGTGCCTATAGGTTTACTTGCTGTGTTATCTTGATAATGCCAATTAGATCTGTACCAACAAAATTAGCATTGGACCAAAAGGGAGCATAAAATTAAACATTTCCTGCTGTACAAACAGCCTAGATAAGTGCCATAAAAACACACTTTCATATACAAGATAAACCCAAAGGAAAAAAAAAAGTATGTTTTTTTGTTGTGGCGGTGGTGGTGGTATCTATGTGTGTGTGTGTTTTAGGTGTCAAGATCTTAAGTGATGAATGAGCTTGTGAATTGAGCTTTTTGAAAATAATATCAGATGAAGTATTACATATTAATAAACATATTTTAAAATATTTAATTTTTTTCAGGTGTAAATAGAATAAGTGAAAATAAGAATATCCAGATATTAAGGTATCTCATTTTACTTTGAGTTATATTTAAGAATTGTGAACAATCTACAACTCACATACTAATTTATTATATCTATATCAGTATCCATAATCTATCTTAGAAACTGAAGCTTTGGACTTGATGAATGCCTAGGCTAGAATATCTAAGATAATAAAGTTATAAGGGCTTTACCTGTGGTTTTGAAACTGCTCAGTGCAGCCCCCTATACTCCATAAAGTGGGAGCAGAGAGGAGGGTGTATAGTTGGGGTTCTCAAGATGAAAAGAAAGCCTTCTACTTATTAAATAAGTTTGGAAAAACACAACTATATCTCATTTAGTAATGGTAGAAATTGAAACTCAGAGCTATGAAAAGATTTGCCCGTACTCTAACAGGTAATCAATGATAGCATTAAGTTTCCTAATTCTAAGTTCTGTGATTCTTCTATTCTGCCTCCCTACAAGACAATGTTGGAAGCTGGGATGGCTTAGTGGGCTAAGCACTTGCTTTGCAGCTCTGGAGCCCTAGGATCAAATCCCAGGCCTGGTCCAGACGGACCCATATGCTGAACTGAGGTGTGCCCCAAGTTCAGTTCTTGCCAGGGCCTATGCGGGAGGCTCCCGGCCCAGTTCCTGCCCTGTGCAGCCCTTCGCCCACCTGTGGAGTGAAACTATATGGAAAACTAATGCTGTCAACTATGGAGACTGCTCTGGGCCCTCCCCCTTCTCTCTGTCTCTGTCTCTCTCTGTCAAAAAACAATAAGAATACATCTTTAAAAAGTTTCCAGGTTCAATAAAAGAAAGAAAAAAAGACGATGTTATATACTGGCAGAGTATGATCTTAAATAACTAAATTCTGTTTGACAGTATACTCATAACAACAAAAAAATAGTCTCCATGATTACTCAATGCAGTCTAAACTTACTTTCTTTGCTCTTAGTGGACCTATATGAAACTTGTATTTTCTTTCTAGATAAATAGAAAGATATAGCCACTTATTATGGGAAAGTGAGTTAAGAATACACTGCTTAAATTATAAGGGCATTATTATTCATGTTTTACTATCCTATTATGTGGTACCATACACACATAGATTGAGGCAAGTACTATGTATTAAGGCTGCACATGAATTATCTCAGTTAATTTATTCTTTTGAGGTATAGACTCTTTATCTCCATTTTATAGTCTTATAGCAGTTAAATATTGCTCTCAAGGTCACCTAGCTAGCAGATTACAGAAGTAGTATTTGAACCCGAATAGTCAATAATAACACAAAAGACTGTAATTGAGAAAGCAGACTCTTAAGAGTGATGTGAAGTTTATAAGCAGTTAATTAACAGTAACTCAATCAGTGAAGTGCTGTTCAACATTAACTGTTCTCATTTCGTTTATAAGATTGTACCAGCCCAGATGTATTGTATTGGGACCAGTCTTGGGGAACCCTAGAATTTCTTAAGGAAAATGTACCTGCAGACTGGTTCTCCGAGAGTATGGATCAGTTTTATAAAATCCCCAGTCTCAGAATTCAGTGACAGGTAGAATCATTCAGCATCCTAGGGGCTTAAGTCATTAGTTAATGAATCTGGGAATTTAGATATAACATACTTTATAAGTAATCTGTATCCAATCAAAATAGAGCATAGATTCTCAGTCATCATAGACAGAATACAGCCACGGGATAGGTCTACCTTAAGTAGCCATAAGAAAAGAATCAGGATGAAGACTTTTTACATTAGGGAAAATAGAGGTGCATAGCCAAGATGGCCTTTTGGAAGCCAAGGAGAAGGGATAAGAACCCAAGAGATACTTTAAAGCCTTTTAGCTCAACTTAATAACAAAAATTAAAGCCTACAAGCTGTTTTCCTCTAAAAGTCCTCTTTGTGTGTGTGATCTGTGGCATTTAAGACCCTTTGCTGCAACGTTCCAATCAAATAACCAGACTAGAATCTACCTAGCTATTGTCAGAACTGTAAGGTCCTTTCAATGTGAACCGGTTCATAATTTTAAATCAGGCAGAATTGTTCATAATAAATGTTGAGCATACAAGAAGCCAAGATCTCATCCTTGTACTTAGAAATTTAAAGCAAACACATATAAGATCATGTTAAGATCCCCATATCAACAAAGTACAGTGTTTTATCCATTTATGACTTACTGAGACAAAAATACTCCTTTTACCAGAAATCCTTAATAATTTAATAATGGGGATGCTAGGATAGCTCAGCAGGTTGAGTGCTTACCTTGCAGCTGTGGGGCCCAGGGATTGAGTCCTGGCCCCAGCCTATGCAGACCCTATGCTGAACTGGGGCGTGATTCTCATGTGAGAGGCCCCTGATTTGGTTCCTACCCTGCGCAGCCCCACATCCACCTGTGGAATGAAACTGTGGTGAAACTAATGATGTACAGCTGTGGAGATTGCTCTGGGCCCTCCCCCTTCTCTCTCTCTCTGTCAAAGAATAAAATAAATCTTTAAAAAATAATAATTTAATAAGCTTTATGACTGAAAATAGAAATAATATTCCAATTCTTAAGTTGCCATGAAAGTAGAGGAACACTGAATGATTTGACCACACAGGATATGGTTAGCCTAAAACAGTGAAAATCTGAATTCAAGTACTTTTTAAAGACAGATTTCATTACTCTCAATTTCATAACTAGCAGTATTGGCAAGTAGAAATACTAAGTATCTTCTTAACAAATAAATCATTTAAAAATTCTTAAGTAAATTAACCTGTACTCTGTTTAAACTATTGATTTGCTATGAAAAAAAAAATTCCTTTTGAAGGACTGTCATTCTTTAGTGGCCTACTGCCTATCAGTGGATATTGAATTAATGTGTTTATTGCATTCATCATCTTATGCCAAAGTAAGCAAAAGTAGTTTTTATACCAGAACATTTCAAAGTCAAACCTTCTCCTTTCTTCTTTTTATTTTTCCAACTTCTAGTTCCAGTTCTGCTTACCTTGTTTGTAAGTTCTGTTTACTGCTTTATACCAAAGCTTTGGTAGTTAGCAGAGTGGATGAGTGGATGATTGCCCACCACTAAGCAATGATTCTACTGCTCTTTTCATTCTTTCATGCTTTTGATCTGTAATTTATGATAACTTGAATTTCTTTTTTTCTTTTTTAAGATTTATTTTATTGTTTGAGAGAAGGTGAGAGAGAGAGAAGGGGGAGAGCCTAGAGCAGTCTCCATAGTTGTACATTATCAGTTGTGATATACAGTGTTCCCTCGCCACTTCGCGCTTCATGTTTTGCAGCTTCAGTGCTTCGCGGGTTTCCCCAAAATATTCATCAAAAAATAAAAATGAAAAACTACAACCATGTCGGCAGCCACATGGCGGAAAGGAGCATTGTTTCATGTGGATGCGCAAGAGAGAAGGATCCCTGCATGTCAAACAAAGAGATGAGCTGACTCAGAGTCCATCCCACGGGCTCTCATAAAGGCGCGGGATTGGTTTCCGGTGCCACATCGACCAATGAGAGGACGAGTGGATTTATCCCTGTGAGTTGATTGTCTGCGCATCATCGCAGCCTCACCTAGCACCTTCTCTTGTTGTATCTCGCCAGTCTTGTCCATGATGTAGACTGTCTCGCATACTGTATTTTAGTGTTGTGTTGGCGATAACTTGTTTTGTTTAAGCGATCACTTTTTTTATTAATTAAGCCCTTATAATGCCGCCTAAGCGCTGTGCCCCTGCGAAAGCTTCCTCCGGGGCGCCCAAGAGGAAGAAGATGATGACCATCAGCGAAAAAGTGAAACTTTTAGATCTGATCAAAGAGGGCAGAAGTTATGCATCTGTGGCACGCCATTACGGGGTGAGAGCCTCTCCTCCGCCACCAACACAAGACTCTTCGCCTCTCTCAGAAAGCAATGTTGATTAATGTTTATTACTGTACAAGGTTTTGTAATTAACCTTATTAATTAGCACTGACACGTTTAAGTAAATACGTATACTGTTGTAATTTTTGTCTTAAATGAGTAAAGTATGAATACTGTTTACATATTTAAAACATTCTTGTACCCGCATACACGAAAATTCCTAGGGGCAAATC
>PVKE010021256.1:0-26698 GCA_004027555.1 Craseonycteris thonglongyai | reverse complement strand
CTTCCCTCAGGCAATCACCAAGTTATTGGGTGTGTCCATAGGTCTCTGTGTCTTTGTAACTTTCAGTTTTATATTCCACCTATAAGTGAGGTCATATTTTTCCGGATTCTTTCAGTCTGACTTATTTTGCTTAATAAGATGGTCACTAGGTCCATCCATGTGGTCACAAATGACTGTATTTCATCATTTCTTATCACTGAGTAGTATTCCATTGTGTAAATGTATCACATCTCCTTTATCCAGTCATCTATCGAAGGGCATTTTGGTGGTTTCCATGTTCTGGCCACTGTGAACAGTGCTGCGATGAACATGCGGGTACAAACATCTTTAAAGATTAAGGTTTTCAGGTTATTCTCTTTTTTGGATGATTTTTAAACACAAAGAAGGGGAAGTCGGGATGGCTCAGTGGGTTAAGCCCTCACTTTGCAGCCCTGGGGACCGAGGATCGAAACCTGGCCCTGGCCCCGGCCTGTGTGGACCCATATGCTGAACTGGGGAGTGCCCCCAGTTCGGCTCTCACTGGGATGAGACCCCGGCCCAGTTTCTGCCCTGTGCCGCCCCACACCCATCTGTGGAATGAAACTATGTGGAAAAACCAATGATGTGCAAATATGGAGACTGTTCTGGGCCCTCCCCCTTCTCTCTGTCTCTGTCTGTCTGTCTGTCTGTCTCTCTCTCTGTCAAAAACATTAAAAAATAAATAAATCTTTAAAAAAAACAAAAACACAAAGAAGTGGTGTATTAGTTTGCTCGGGCTGCCATTACAAAGTACCATAGACTGGGTGGCTTAACCAGTGGACATTTATTTTCTTATAATTCTGGAGGCTAGAAGTCCAGGATCAAGGTGTCAGCTGTTTTGGTTTCTCATAAGGCCTTTCTCTGTGGCTTGTAGATAGTCACGTTTGTTCTGTGTCTTCACAGGGCTTCCCTCTGTGTGTCTGTGTCCTAATCTCTTCTTTTTATAAGAACACCTGTCACATTGGATTAGAGCCCAACCTAGTGACCTCATTTAACATTAACACCTCTTCCTTTCCCTTTTCTTTTTCCCCCTTTTTATTCTTATTCTTTCATTTATTATTATTTTAATCACTTCTTTAAAGACCATATCTCTAAACAGAGTCACTTTCCGAGGCACTGTGGGTTAGAACTTCAACATAGGCACGTTGAGGGGAACACAGTTTAACCCATAATGAGCAGTTAGAGAGGGGCTTTACTAGAGGTTAACCAGGAAGACCTGGGGCGGGCAATAAAGGAGGGTGCTGATTTCCAAGCCCTAGTCAGATCCTTAAGAGGTACTGACCGAGGCACTCAGAGGAGCTTAAATGCAAGCCTGCCTGGGTCCCGTGGCTGCCTGGAGCTCACAGGACCAAGTGATTCTTCAAGTCATTGCTGCCCATGAGTAATGCACTCCTGCAATCTGACAAGCCCATTGAGCAACAAAACCCTAGTAGGAATCTTCTCTATAAAGAGGGCTGTCCAGAAAGTATCCAGTCGTGTAAACATTCTCATTATAGTGACAATGGCTGAATTTTTTTTCAGGACAGCCCTTGTACTTTAAACGTAGGCTGGGCAAGATGTTGATCGTATTGGACAGCCAAGCAATTCTGGGGTGACCACCTGAATAATAAAATAAATAGCTAGTGGATCAAGACACTTGGAGAAAATTAGAAGTAGCCCTTGCCCTGAAAATGTCTGTCCAGGCCTACTTTAGTGGGGACTTGTTGGTCTTTTATTGAAATTATTTCTAGAAAGTGGCCCTCAAAGACACAGTATTTGAATATTGTAGTTATAAAGAAATAAAAATACCTCTACTGACAGATTTAGACCCTGTTCTCAAACCACATGGGAAAAGCAGAGTCACAGTTAGAGAAATGTGATTTATCCCACGGTACACACTCACTGACTTCCCTGGCACTGTTTGCGGCATTTAAACTGAAGTTCCTATTGATAAACAATATAATAAAGTGTCCAACCTGTAATGGAACAGTATATCAGAAAAGGGGGTATGAATACTGCTCCTTTAAGAGCCTAGAGTTGATCTTACCTCCTCCAGCACTTTCATTCTACTTGAAAAGTAAGAAAAAAGAAAAAACGCTAACTTATTGGATTTCACTTAATGCATGGCCTTTCTACACAAATGTGGTGCCACCCACCATAAAACACTTGATTTTAGCCAAAAGGCCGAGAAGCGATCACCCATCATAAAACAGAAACTCCTTTCAGCATTTCATTTCACCACTGATCTAGCAAATTGACCATTTGCATATCTTTTATTTATTTAATTATAGCTGGTATACAATATTACATTAGGTTCAGGTGTGCATACTTATTTCAAAATACAAATAACTGTTTGAATGTTAAGATAAGACATGAGATAGTTTCAATGCTTATTGCAGAAATTGTCTCTATTTCTATTTGTGCAATAATTGGGTCATGAATAATTAATTCATTTACTCACCACTTACTGATTGCTAGGCACTGCCCTGGCCATGCTGCCATATAGGGAATATCTGATACACAACACACCCTTTAATATTCAGAGTGGTCCTCAGAGACAGATGTTGTGGGATACTTAGGGTTTTTTAATTCTACAAGTAAGGCAACCACATCAATGTGAAAATTAAATGGATAGGATAGAATAGGTACGTGTTGTGCTCTCCTACCTCAAATACTATGCCCTTCTCCCTGCTTCATCAAAGCCTGGTCCATGGTTGAACATGGGGGAATTAATCTTGTGGGCTCTAAAGAGATTGTCCAGTGCAAGCCTCTGTGGGGCTCGGGTCTGCCTGCAAGGTATAGACAATCTCTTCTCAATCTGGTATCACAGTTTCAACTCCAAGCTTGCCTTGGACCTCTTAGCTCTGCCCTCCCAGCCGATAAAGGTGCACTGTGGGTCTCAGCAGGACTCCGACAAGAAAGTGGCAACAGTCGGCCTAGAAGGTACATTGGCGACCATCAGGCTGCCCCTTCCCTATGTCACACATGAGAAAACAGAGTCCTAGACAGCAGAACCCTCTTGCCTCAGGTCATAGAGCTAGACACAGGTGTAGATGGGGTGACTAATTCAATAGTTTGTTCATTAAATGGGTGGAAAAAGAGAGAAAACTAATAGAAATGGTGTCTTCTCAGTGCCAGACAGAGGACTGGGTGCTCTCATGTATGTTATCTCACGTGATCCTCTGTGATCATTGTTCATATGTCCAGTTTTACCTATGAAGTGTATTCTGTATTGTGGGTGTATGTATATATACATACACAAGGGCTGTTTGGAAATAATCCAGTCATTGTCAATCTAACAGGCATGGATACTTCTGGAAAGCCCTCATATGTAATGGTTTTGTGTATATCATGGTATTTGACAGCTTAAGAAACCTCCTGATTGGGGAGAAACTGCCCCTTCCTAGGCTAGCCAACTCTTGGAGATAGCGAAGAGCCCAGCTCTGAGCAGGGCTTTGATCTCCAATCTGGAGCCGTACTTCCTCTATCTGGTCCAAGAGGCAACCTCCCTCTGCCTAAATCATCCCAGGGCCAAGTATCAGGCAACTAGAGGCCACCTCTATAGCCCACAGTCCACCCAAATAATCCAACCTAGCCAATCCTAAGTTATTTACCCCACCCTGCCTTGTCTTTCTCACAGAAACCCCAATAAAGGCCGTGGTCTAACCAGTCCCCTCATTCCTGTCTTCTGCCTCCTGACCACCCTGGTGATACTCTCTGTGGCCCCTGGCAAGTCCCGATTTAAACTCTAGACCATGTGCTCTACCCTTATGCATAGGTCATCCCTCTTGCTCTAGCAGGAGCCCCCCGAGGCTGGGTTAGAGGAGCCCTCCTCCATCCCTCCAGTCTGCCTCCCGGCAGTCACATGAGGCCACAACGTGAAATCAGTGAGGGTGGCAAGGATGTTTCTCTGTTTCTATCTTCCTGGACAATTTGTTCCATAAGTGCTTGTTTTCAAACAGCTCAATATCAGTCCCCCAGGGCTTCTGCATGGCTTTGGGTTGGAGTGGTGTAAGCGCTCCCCGCGGCCAATTTTCTCAGATCCATCTTTCTTCACTCGTTGAGCCTGTCGTAAAGTATTTTAAGGAGGTTGGAAATCATTCTCACTAATAACCGCGTAAGGAATCTGGGCCAGACTTGCCAGGAATCTAGGCATTTACTGGGTTTCCTCTTGCAGAACATGGGGTTTGCAGCCCATGTGTCAAATCTCTCACATTGCTGTTTTCCTAAAAGCAGACTCATGGTGCTGAAAGAGCATAGATGTTTGGAGCTAAAACTGACCTTAAGAATCATTTATTTCTTATTTTCAAATGAGAAAACCAAGGCTGAGAAAAGTGATATGAGTTGCCCCCGGTCATCTAGATAGCTGGTAGCAGAGTCAGGGCTAGTACTTGTATGTCTCGAAACCCAGTTTACATCTCTTTCTGCTATACCACACTGCTGTCCAGGAAAGCAGAATTAGGTATCCATCCATCCATCCATCCATCCACCCACCCATCCATCCACGAGAATTGTCATTACAATAATGCAAAAAGCATTTCCACCCAAATAAGCAGTTTTTCCAATAAAAAACATTTACACTAAGAGTGAGGTTACTTTGCAATATCATTTGGTCCCCAGAGTATCTTGTATTATTAAGTTGGATATCTTTAGTAATGCAAAAATATCTAGTTTTGCAAAAGAGTCCTATGAAAGTGTGTCAGGGGAAGCCGGGATGGCTCAGTGGGTTAAGCGCTCACTTTGTAGCGCCAGGGACCGAGGATTGAATCCCAACCCTGGCCCATGCAGACCCATATGCTGAGCTGGGGAGTGCCCCCAGTTCGGTTCTCACCAGGGTAAGACCCCAGCCTGGTTTCAGCCCTGTGCAGCCCTGTGCCCACCTGTGGAATGAAACTATATGGAAAAACCAATGATGTGCAACTATGGAGACTGTTCTGGGCCCTCCCTCTTCTCTCTGTCTCTCTCTTTTTCTCTCTCTTTCTGTCAAAAACAATAAAAATAAATATTAAAAAAAAAAAGTGTGTCAGTGACAATCATCAATCACAATATGGTACTATGTGGTTCAGAGCCTTTTCTACAAAAGGGAAAAATTTTAATAACAACTTTTAACAGATTGTAAAACAAACAAACAAACAAAAACATTGTGTGCCTGTCCTATTTCCAATTTTTCAAAACCTGACAGTGTTGTATGAAGTGCAAAAGATTATATGAAGGAAGTAGATTTTAGAACTCCATAGACTCTGAGAATTGAATGGAATCTTAGACATAAATTGGAAAATAAGAAATGTTGGACTTAGAATCCAAAGGCTGGGATTCAAATCCTACCCACCACTTAACTTGCTTCCCCTTGAACAGGGGAATTCATCATTCTGAGTCTCTCTCTTTTCATTTAAAAATAGATTTAACAACATCTACCACGGGGGTGTTGTGAAAACTAAAGGAAAGAGTAATTGAGCACTTACCGGGAGGCAGGGAACTGTGTTATGTGTTTAATGCAGATGTTACCTCATTTGAGGAAATCAAATATGTGCGAAGAAAACCCCATCTATATTGCAAAACCCTATTCGAGTTTATAGTATTGGTATTCATGTACACCCAGTACTTTACATGCCTTCCTTCCCTTTCTTCATTATCAGATTTGTTGACATTGATATTCATAATGGGCCATCAAGCAGTTGCATGGAGTTTTACATTTTACTAAGCACTGTTATGTACATGATCTAATTTTCTACTCTGGACTCGCATTTAATCCCCACTTACATTAACTGAAGTCCTGAGGGAGGTGAGAAGAAACTATTTTTCCACCACTAGCTAGCGACAGCCAGACCTTGGGCTCAGTCTTGCAATTCTCAAATAGAAAGTATTTCACCCACCTTTATGCCTCACCTTCCTTATGGCTGTGACTTTTCAACAACCTGAACACACAGCTTGTCACCCTCTTCACCCCCAGTGGTCCCCAGCCCCCTTCACCCTAGGACTTGGTAATCATTTGGTACTTTCCAAAGGGATCCAGAATGTTGGCTCCCCTCTTTTCAACTGCTGCCACCAAGCCTGTCAGCCCTGTCACCATGAGGGGACCTGCTCACTGTCTTCAATGGGCAGATTGATCCTGTACGTGACCTCCTCTGTTTACCTCTTCTGGCTATGCCTGAATCACTGGCAGACCTGGATTCAGAACAGCTTTCAAATGCCCTGGGCTCTGGGGAGTTTACTTACTTCTATAGTAATCAGTGACAAACCCTGGGCAGCTGCAGCCACCTCCTTGCCTTGCTTTACCTGTGGGACCACATAGTACTGCTGAAGAATTGTGGGGACTTGGCCCATTCTTATGCTCTTTGAATATACCTGGATCTGAACTGCTTGAGTGGGTTAGCTGCTCTTCAAAATCTTCTTCATGATCCTTACTGCCCACGCCTGCTTTATCCCTCTCATTCCTAGGAGGAACTCTCTGGACTCACTTTACCAAGAATATGAACGCCATTTAGCAGGAACTCTGTGTCCTCTGCACCTTGCATCTCTGCAGCTACATTGTTTCCTCTCATACCAGAGTGAGCTGCATGCCTTTCCCTTCTCCAGGTGATCTGCAGCTTTTGCATTCCATGCCATCTCGGCCACCTCCCCACAGGAGATCCCGTGGTGGCAGACATGCAGGGCCTGTAGTTGCTTCAAGGACTCATTCAAGACTGCAGCACCGAGTGGGAGGGAGGGTGGGGTGTTAAGGGTCACCGCCCAAATAGTAAGGGTTCCACACAAGATAGTTATTAAAATATTTGGGGACAGATCCCTTTTCTTCAAGGTTTCAAGTTTCTTCACTACCCAAATCATTCTTCTTTGAATGTGTCTCAGACTGTCTGCCTCCAGTGGTAAATGTTTAATTGGTTCTCCACAGGGGGTGGGGGTGTAGGAACCACTTTGTAGAGTTTGCCCATTTCTAAGGTGTAAACACTTCCATTATGGCCCATATCAAGGTACCAATGATATGCCATCACTAAATATGGAGTTGGGAAAAGACATAACTGAACTGCTTTCAGCATTTCACTGTGTGCATCCATCTATAACTGTAGTGCCCAGAAAGGAAAATAACACTGAGGAGGGTTCGAAACAAACACCATTCTTAGGGCCAGCTTTGTAAGAACTGATTCAGGTAAGAATTATCAATAAATGATACAATCATTGAGTGAAAGATTGTTGAAAAACAGTATCAAAGTGTCTCCTACAGATGGCTTCTTCCTTAGAAAGGGAATAAAAAATACCTTTATAGTAGATAAAGATCAGAACCAAGTGATCAAATTAACATCACCAACAAAGGAACAAAATGACACAACGTGACCCTTGATTTGATGCACTGAGCAGGATTTAGGAAGTGCTTCTGCCAAGAATGTTTAACCTATGTCTAATCATGAGGAAACAAATGCAAATTGAGGGACATTGTGCCAAGTAACTGAACTGTGCTCTTCAAAAATACTCATGTCATGGAAAGCAATGAACACCGGGAGTCAGTCTAGATGAAAGGAGAATAGAGAGACATGATAACTAAATGCAGGATTCTGGATTGGGGCCTGCATCAGGGTAAAAACAACAAAACAAAAACAAAACAAAAAACTCAATAAAGAACATTACCAGAGCAATTGAAGAAGGTTAATTATGGACTAAGTATTTATAATTGTATTGTACCAACATTAAATTTTCTGAATTTAATAGCTGGAAGTGGTGATATAAGAGAATGTCCTTGTTCTTGGAAATACACACTAAGTATTTAGGGGTGAAGTTTGCAACTGATTCTCAAATGGTTCCATAACAATAAAAATAGTAATAGCAATGGGAGTGTGGGAGAGACAGACAGAGAAAGAAAGGAGGGAAATGTAGCAAAATGTTAACAATGGATGGACCAAGATGAAGGGTACATAGGTGCTCATTATAAAATGTTTCCAACTTCTCTTAAAATATTTTAAAAATTGAAAAGTAAAACAAAGAAGAACAACATTGAGGAGCTGTGGAGTTGTCTATCTGTATGGACTAAACAAGACTGTTACCACCCCTATTCTACATACTAAACTTCTCTTAATATAACTTTGATTGCAATAGATTTTGGTGGGCAGACGCATCACAAAGTTCCCTTTTTTGCCAACCTCAAATCCTAAGCTTGTCCAACCCATGGCCTGTGGTCTGCATATGGCCCAGGACAGCTTTGAATGTGGCCCAACACAAATTCATAAACTTTCTTAAAACATTATGAGATCTTTTATGTGACCTTTTTTCTAGCTCGTCAGCTTTCATTAGTATTAGTGTATTTTATGTGTGGCCCAAGACAATTCTTCCAATGTGGCCCAAGGAAGTCAAAAGGTTGATTCCCCTCAGTAAGGAAGACTTGCTTCAAAATTGAGGTCAAGTGCATCTTCCTTATGTTGTAAGGAAGGACCTAATGTTCATCCTTATTACAGTCTCAGGTCTGGGCTATATCTCTCTGGGTTTCAGGCTCATTTTCCATTCTGGTTCTGCATTCCTTTAAACTGAATGCAGGTCTCTGTGAACTGCAAAGCAGCATAAACATGCTATCTGGAATTGAACGATATTCAATAAAATGTACTCAGGGGAAGTCGGGATGGCTCAATGGGTTAAGTGCTAGCTTTGCAGTCCCAAGGGACTGAGGGTTGAATCCCGGCCCCAGCCCATGTGGACCCATATGCTGAACTGAGTGTGCCTCCCATGTGAGAGGTCCCCAGCCCAGTTCTTGCCCTGAATGGCCCCCTCCCACCTGTGTGGAACAAAACCATGTGGAAAACTGATGACACACAACTATGGAGACTGCTCTGGGCCCTCCCCCTCCTCTCTGTCTCTCTCTGTCTCTGTCAAAAACAATAAATCTTTAAAAAAATAAAATGTACTCAGCACACTCAATGTGCAAAGCAATAGATCATGTACAAAGAAATCAGCAATAACTAAAGAAGATGTAATTGTTGATTGTAGTCTTCTAGAAGGTAAGAACTAGGTCTTATACTTCCTTGGGCACCCCATAGAACTCCATGGTAGTAAGCATATAGTAGATGCTTAATAAATATCTGATTTGGCCTCACATAGGTAGTAAGCAGGCAAAAGGCTTAAAAAGCCAGTTCCCTTAGGATGATATAATTAACAATCAAACGTATGAAAAATTTTATGAGATCATTAGCTATCAAAGAAATGCAAAATAAAACAAAATGAAATCTCTCTAAAGATTATGGAGCAAGTGCTACATCATGCTGGCAAGAATATGGTGAAAACTAGTGTGTTTATACATTGTGATGACAGTGTAAAATACTTTTGAAAAGCAATTTGGCAAAATATATCCAGAGCCATAAAAATGTTCATATCTTTCATTTAATAATCTCACCCTTGGGAATTAATCCTAAGGCAATAATCCAAAAGAAGGAAAATACTGGTATAACACAAAGAAACTCATTGCTCTCTTATTTTTTGTAGCAGCAAAAAACTGGAACATCACGAATGAACAACTCAAGAATAAT
This sequence comes from Craseonycteris thonglongyai, assembly GCA_004027555.1. Classification (NCBI taxonomy): domain Eukaryota; kingdom Metazoa; phylum Chordata; class Mammalia; order Chiroptera; family Craseonycteridae; genus Craseonycteris; species Craseonycteris thonglongyai. Next base: position 17,198 of record PVKE010021256.1, on the reverse strand, counting down.
TAAGTCATGACACATCAACCTGAAGGACTTTGATGAAGCCCTAAAAATGACAGCCATGAGGCCTGTAAACATAACAATGTGGCAAATACATATGCTGTATTATTAAGCAAAGACACACACAAATATAAGGATTAAAAGAAAACTGGGCCACTGAAAATAATTTTTCAGAGCTGTGAAATTATGAGTAATTTTATTCTGTTTCCTGATGGTATTGTTATGTTTGAACAATATAATGAATTTAAAATAATCATTTATTGAATGAAGTAGGAAAGGATGGTGTTATGGCCTGAATTGTGTCTCCCCAAATCTCATATGTTGAAATCCTAACTCCTAGTACCTCAGAATGTTGACTGTATTTGGAGATAAGTTTAAAGTAAGGTGACCAGACGTCCCGCTTTTGGCAGGACAGTCCCGATTTTTAACCATTTGTCCCGCGTCCTGCGGCGTTTTAAAAAAGTTCCGATTTTTGGAAAGAATGCACGATAAGCTAGGGAACGGCAGGAGATAGACCCAATTTTTAATCAAGCACCCCCTCCCCCCCGGTCAATGGTGTCCCGCTTTACCAATGTTAAAATCTGGTCACCTTAGTAAAGACGTGATTAAGTTAAATGAGGCTCTTAGGGTGAAACCTAATCCGATATGAGTGGTGTCTTCTTAAGAAGAGGAAAAGATGCCAGGCTCCAAAAACATGAGCAGAGCCACAACTGCACCAAGAGGCAGCAAGAGGGTCATCATCTACACGCCAAGGAGAGAGGCCTCAGGAGAAACCCACCCTGTGGGCAACTTGAATTTGGATGTCCAGTCTCCAGAAGTGCAGAAAAATATGTTTCTATTAATTAAGCCACCCAGTCTATGGTATTTTATTATGGCAGCCCTAGAAAACGAATACGGGCCATACCGAACAACCCAGCCAGGCTGAGCTAATGGCCACATCCAAGGATCTGATGACCAGAAGACTGGGTGCGGTGGACTGTACCTCACTGTCACTTCTAAGTGTACCAGGACCACAGAGAATCTAATGAGGCCCCTTTTGCCATCTTCATCCCGGTGACTGGAATGTCAGGCAGTGGCTCTAAAGCTTCCTGCAAATCAGAAGCACCTGAGTAGCTTTGAGACTATAGTGTGGAGATTCTAATTTCAGAATAACAGCCCTGCCCCAGTTCTGTGACATAGTTGTGCCCAGAACTGTAGGATGACTAAAATTCATTATCCCCTTAGCTTTCGGTTCTCCTCTCCATTCTCTTTTAACTTCTTCTGTCTCTCCTAGTAAACAGAGGTCCCAGGTGGTCAGAATGTCCTGTTGTACCTTCAAGTGCAAGCTGGCTTTAATATCCAAAGGGCAAGCAATCCCACTTCTGGGTATATACCCAAGAGGATACCCAGGGGCTCAAATACATACTAGTCCACCCATGTTCATCGCAGCATTGTCTACAACAGCCAAAGGGTGGAAGCAACCCACGTGTCCATCAACAATAAATGGATAAACAGAAAGTGTATATATGTACAAAAGAATATTATTCAGCCTTAAGGAACAAAATCCTGTCACATGGATTGACCTTGAGGACATTAATTATGTTAAGTAAAATAAACAGCCACAAATGGACAAATAGGGCATGACTCCACTTATATGAGGTTCCTAGAATAGTCAAATTCATAGAGACAGAAAGCCAAATGGTGGTCTGCGGAGGTTGTGGGGAGAATGAGGAGTCAGTGTTTAAAGGATCCAGAGTTCCAGTTTGAGATGATGTAAAGAGTTCTGGAAATGGACGGTGGCAAAGGTTGCACAACAACATGAATGTACTTAATGCCACTGAACTAGACACAAATGGTCATGATGGTAAGTTTTATGCTATGTGCATTTTACCACAATTTAAAACATTTCTAAAGGGGAATGAAAGAGGAGTTGGGATGGGGTGGGGAATGAAGAGAGCTGGGTCTGGGGACTGAACCCCTGGGGTGAGGGTGGGATTTAGGGGAGAGTCTGACTGGGTCCAAGCAAGCGCTCCAGGCAAGCGTTACTTGGGCTTTACCCAGACCCACCCAAGGCCGGATGATGAATGGGCCTACTGGGAGCCACGTGATGTAGCTCCAGCTCAGCTTTCACAACTCAAGTCTCAGAACCTGGCCTGGAGCCCGCAGGCTGGAATCTGCTTTCCCTTCCCCCATCTCCTCTGCCGGCAAATGTAAAGCGTGGAGCTGGCCCAGCTGTTTTGGAACCTTGGGACTGTCAGTTGGCCCTTCCAGCCCACTTGGAGGATGAGAGCAGCCTGGGGCCCCTGTGCCAGGGGTCTTGAGAGCTCTTCAAACTGCCCAGGCCTCCGGGGTTTGGTGGGTAACGTTCCCAAGTCCCTCTCCAAGGAGGAAAAACAAACAGCTGAGAGCAGGCGGCTCCAGTTGTGGGACACGTTCCAAGACTGACAGGGGGAAAGAAATTGTTCCAGCCTTCAATGCCTAGTGAAATCGAAAGCAATGGCTGCAGAACGCAATGGCAACTTCCCTATGACCTCCAGCTTTATCAAGAACACTTAGAAATGTATCTTTGAGAGTTTGCGTGTTTTCCTGTTATTTGCCATGTGGTATTATGGCCCTTTTTCGGTAGACCTGTTTGTATAATATGTATTAATACTACACCAGTAGACATCGTAAAAACCCACATGGCCAGGCTGTGTGACCCAGCACAAATGGGAGAAACAGAGAATTGGCTTGGAAGCACAATTCTTTGTGAAAAATCACCCTCCTTGTCCCTCATAACCAGGTGCCTCAGTTCCCTCTAGTTACTTTTTGCCCAGAGGTCATGTGGTGTGGTGGACAGAACAGTGAACTCAGGCTGTTTTGATCACACGTGAGCAGAGCCCATCCTGCTTGACTTAGGGCTCTAGTTTCCAACAGATCTGCTTCCTCTCAGTGAAGCTGGGGAGAACCCATGAGCGGGTCATGGGGCTCGTGGGATGAGCTCTGACCTTGGAAACCAGAGTCTGAGCCCTGAACACCACTGCCATTGAAATTTAATTAACATCCATTCACCTGTGAGAACTATCGGTCTCATTGGGCCTCAGTCTTCTCATCTGTATATGGGATGATAGTATCTACCTCACAGCATGGTGTGAGAACCAAGTGCAATTGATGTGAAATACAACACTACTGTGATGTTATGATGGCACTAGTGGGGGGTTCTGGGGCACTACAAATGGGGCAGTTCAGGAATCAGGCCAGGGTAGGCCTGTGATAACTCAGAGTACGAGGAAGGCAGAAAGAGTGCAGATGAGCAGTAATACGCAACTCACCCCCAACAGACCTCCTTCTGCCTTGGCCACGTCCCATTAAAAGAGCTTGTCCCTGTGGGAGCTGTTATGCTCATTGTGGCTGGAGCCAGGTGGGAAAACGCCCTGCCTGACTGTGTTTCAGGTCGGCGTCCTCCACTACAGGTGGCCTGGGTGAGGACGAGATGCTGAGCATGGATGGACGTGGCTCCAAGGAGAAGCTGGGGGCTGCAATAGGTAGGACACTGCCCCAGCCACAGGAAGCAAGCGTACTGCAGAAAGTACTGGAGCTGGCGTGAGCGGGCTGGGCCAATGGGACTGCCATGCGTGAAAGGGCAGGCTGGTCCTAGGCACGTCTGAGGGCTCCAACAGCTCCCGGAGCAGAGACCAGGGAAGGCAGGAACTATGCTCAGCTTGTTAGTTCTTCACAGAGAGACCGGGGCTGAGAGCAACGCCACCCCTTGCCTGCCTCTGAATTGAGTCTTTGCAACAAAAGTGAGGGGAGGGCTTAGCACATCACCACGGCCAACTGGAGGCCAACTCCAGGGTCTGAAGCAATGACACCAACACATGTGTCGCCATTAAATCACCCACGTTTGGGCTTTGACGAGAGTCAGAGAGTGCAGGGGCCAGAAACACATCTGCCTACACAGAACCTGATCCAGGCCCTCCCACCTCCTGTGCAGTCCTGTGCCACAACGGGTCTTGTGCCCACACTTGGGGGGCACCCCAGCTTATACAGCCAAGTTCCATGCTCCCTGCAAACAGCTCCTGCTATGCCACTCTCTGGCCAGCAACGTGATTTGTCCTCAGCAGGAGGATCCAAAAGCTCTGGAAGAAGTCTGGGCCTTCAGGGGAGGAAATACCATGGTGCAGGTCCCTGGAGCACACAGCCCAGAAGGAGGGAGTCCTGAGCTGCAGGGGGGCATGTTCTCTTAGTCCCAAGAACTCTTTGCCTTATGGGATGGGATGTAGCCAGATATGAAAGACCGAGTGAAAGACTCTCTAAAGTATGGGGACAGGGCAGGGACTTTTCCTAGGGCTCCTCCTAGGTCTCAAGGTGGCACAACCTGGTCCATTCCTAGCAATGCCCAGGGACCCCGATGCTGCTATTTTCTTCTGAATATATGCTAAGAGATACCATCTATGCACTCATTTGATCAGTCCCACTGGGATCTGTGATGAAGATGCTCAGCTACATGAAAAATTAGGTCAACGTGGACTAAGCAGTTTATTGTGTAGCACACACCAGGAGTTAGCGTATTATTACAGGACCATGTACTGTGACTCCAAGAGGAATGGTGAGTGCATACAGACACCGTCTCATTCGAGGGCTATCGCAGTGCTCAGAGGATGGTGTTAGGATCCCCAATTTACAGATAAGCAACCTGCAGCTCAAAGAGGCTAAGTGATTTGCCCAAAGTCACGGAGTGGAAAAGCAGCAGACGGCACTGAAAACCTGAGTCTGCGTAATCTCCAAATCTAGGCTAAGTTGGATGATACAAAGTCATTCAAACATGACCTCTGCGCTCACAGAGGTCAGTTTAGTGGGAGTCAGACATAGAAACCACCAGCCTCAGTACAAGAGCAAGAGGAAAGATGTGCTGAATGGATGCAAGACGGGAACAGAGGGAACAGGGGCCATGGTCACTTCCTAGGACCTCGAATTGTTGAAAGCTGACCGGACTTCGAAGGCCTGACCTAGAAACTGTCCATGTGGCCCCCTGATATCACCTATAAAGCGCCCCAAAGTAGAAATGGGTTTTCCAGGTGGCACAACTGGTACTCATTGATGTGCCAAATGATCAAGCCCCAAGGTTCCCAGGGGCAAGGCCTCCTGCCAAGGTCACACAGCCAATGGCAGTGCTGGGACCTTGAGCGGAAGCCTGGACCTCCAGGGTGGGGTCCTGTTCTCTCTGGTGCAGCTTCCGACTTGCCCAGGGCCACATGTGTAAAGCAAGAGACAGAGACCAGGCTCAACGTGGGCAGTCTAGAGCTGTACTGGTATACAGGAGCTGGGGACCAAGGACGCCACCCCGTCCTTCCTCTTTCCCACAGCAGGTGTGTGTGGGGGGGGAGGAGAGGAGTATATTATACATATTTAAGTTTTTCTGTATCTTATGATGCTTTGACATCTTAAAACACCTTCCTGGTTGTGGAGAGACTGCCCCTCCCGGGGCTAGTCAATCCTTAGAGATAGCAAAGAGCCCCCTAGCATGCCTTTGATATGCAGACTAAGCAATTCAGAGCTGCATCTTCTCCATCTGGACCGTGCATCTCAGGAGGCAATTTTCCTCTGTCCCCATCATCTCAGGGCCAGGTACCAGGTACCAGGCCCCGGGCAACTAGAGACCACTTCAATCGACCAAAGCCCACCAACAGTACTCAAACTAGCCAATCCGAACCTGGTTACGCTTTCCTTCCCTGTGGCAACCCCAGGAAAGAATGTGTGGCCTAAGCGCTACCCTCACTCCTGTCCTCTGCCTCCTGACCACCCCGGTGCTGCCCACGTGGCCCTGCCTGGAGTCCGTGCTTCTTGTCTCCAGGACCTGTTGGAACAATCCAGTGTGTTTCCTTGAACCTCTCCTCTGTCTCCTCTTGCGGCAGCGCCTAACTGAGTGTATGGTGAAAGAATACAGAGCAGGGAGGTTTTCTGAGAGTCAGCAGAAGAGAAAGCCCACATGGCTTTCTTCCTCTCAGGGCTTCTCCCAGGAATGGCTGCACGTGTTCATTCACTCTCCGGTACACTGGATCGAATCTTGTCCCCCCAGTGCATTCACATCTCCCCAGAACCTGTGACTATGGCAATCAAGTTAAGTTAAGGTCCCACTGGATTCGGGTGGGCCATCTGCAACAACACAGATGAAACCTGAGGACATTTTGCTCAGTGCAATGAGCCAGACATAGGAAAACAAATACTGTACGATCTCACTTACATGTGGAGTCTAAAAACGTCAAACTCCTCAAAGCAGAGAGTGGAAGCTGGCTTGCCAGGGGCAACAGGGAGGGAGAAGTGGGGAGATGTTGTTGGTCAAGGTTGCAAAGTTGCAGTTATTTAAGATGAGTAAGTTCTGGAGATCTACAGCACGGTGACCATAGTTTATAATACGGTCATGCACCACATAACATTTCGCTCAGCAATGAACCACATATACGATGGTGGTCCCATAAGATTATAACGTAACTGAAAAACCGCTGTTGCCTAGTGACGTCGTCCACATCATAGTGCAGCGCATTACTCATGCGTCTGTGGTGATGCTGCTATAAGCAAACCTACTGTCCTGCCAGTCACAGAAAAGTAGGGCGCATACAATTCATTATGTACAGTACATAATACTTGATCACGATAATAAACTATGTTACTGGGTGTATATTTACTATACGATTTATTGCTATGTCAGAGTGTACTCTTTCTACTTATTAAAATAAAAAAAGCGTTTGCTGTAAAACAGTGTGCCAGCTCATGCCAGCAGCAGCCTCATACATCTGGTGTTTCCCTCGTCTCTTGAATGCATCGGTTTTCTCTTGGGCTGGGTTTAATCCTGTGATGTTTTGTACAAGAACATGCTGTACGGGCTTGTAGCCTCGGAGCAGCAGGCTATACCACACAGCCTAGGCGTGTGATAGGCTAGAACCAGGGGTGGCGAACCTTTTGGCGATTGAGTGCCAAAGTTTATGAAATAAGAGTATACTCGCTCGACTCACGTGCCAACCCATCAAGTGAGATAGAGGTATCGATTATTTTTATGTCTATAAGAGCATAAACAATAATTTTTTAAATGGTATTCACAGCTCCGCGTGCTGAAATAATTGTTCCGCGTGCCACTTTGGGCATGCGTGCCATAGGTTCGCCACCCCCGGGTTAGACATTCGAGGTTTGTGTCAGGGCACTCTATGATGTTTGCACAATGACAAAAGTCACCTAACAACACATTTCTCAGAACATAGCCTGTCGTTAAGTGCACATGACTGTACTGTACTGTATGCTTGACATTTTCTAAGAGAGTAAGTAGATCTTAAGTATTCTCACCAAACACACACAAAAAATAACTATGTGATGTGATGGTTATGTTAATTAGCTTGACTGTGGTGATCATTTCATAATGTATACATATATCAAAGCATCACATTGTACACCATAAATATATATGATTTTTATTTATCAATTATACTTCAATAAATCAAGGGGGGGGCGGACTAAAAGAAAACAGTTTAAAGGGAAACTTGAAGTATTTGACTTTACTCCCTTTTCTCCCAAATAATGACTTTACTCCCAAAGGTAGAAATTGTGAGAAATAAAGATTAGCAAAGCGGTAAGCTTCGAGAACCAAATAAGGCAACAGAAAGCATGTGTCTGGGTGACAGCTGAGACGCCTGAGGAGGATGCATGGGAAGATAGAGCTTCTCAGGGGATCAGGAGTTCAGGGGAATTTACCACCTTGAATACAAGTTCCCATTTGGCCGCCTCAGCCTGGGAAACCCTAAACGGGACACGTCCCCTCCCTTGACCTCGGTCTCATTTACAAGGCTGAGGCCAGGAGGATTCCTTCCCGGCTCTGGTTTTATTTGTCATTCAGCTTCTCCCTTGGTGGGTGCCCTTGGGGCTCTTGGCCAGCTTCTCCTAGTCTGGGGCAGGCGCGTCCTCCAATCCCCGACTGCAGGGACCCCAGGTTGGCAGCATCTGAAACCAGGTGGGGGCAGCACACGCACGTTTGGAGAATGAATAAGGAGAGACCTGCTGGGCGACCTGAGGGTGCTGGTGGCTCCAGTGCAGTCCCCCAGGGTGCAGTGTTCTCAGGGAGACAGGAGGATTCTCTTGGCTTTGTGAAGGGTGAGTTTATTAAAACACCAACAGCACGCGAGTAAACTGACAGAGAAGAATGTGTACTCATAAGGCTCCCGCTCCACCGCAGTTGTTTTCCTTTCTCCAGTTCCCTTCCGCCCTTCTGCCCTGGGTCTGCCTATCGGCTTGCACAATTGCACTCCGAGCACTCACACGCAACGGGGCAGTCTCGTTCCCTTAACATTATTTCAGAAACATTTTCCCAGGCTGCTTCCCAGTTATCATTTGAAAAGGCTGTGTAATATTCCTTTGTGTTGATTTACCATAATTTAGCTAAACAACCCCCTAAGGTTGGATGGACATGTAGGTTGTTTTCCAGTTTTGCGGGCTCATGAAAAATGTTGCTAAGGGTTTTGTACACATATGTTTTTTTTTTTCTCTTCTTTGTAAATATTTCCTTGAGACAAATGGATGAGGATTTCTGAGCCCAAGGGTATGAATGGCTTTTAGAGACCCTGAAAGAACATGGACTTCTTCAAGGCAATTTGCTTGTTTATAGTGACCAGGGCTAATGTTCCAGGGGACAAGTGTTAATGGGTAGGAGACTCCTTTCTTCGACTCCTCCCAGAAGATGCAATTTTTCCAAAACTCTGACAAGATAATATGTTTCACAGAGGACGATGTTTCACAGAGGACAACTGGCCAGATTCTGTCGTTGTTGACAACAGTGAGAAGGAGAAACATAGCTCTTCGCAGAAGGAATGAGTCAGCATGACCAGGGCTCTGTGAGGCTCCCATTTTCCACTCTGGGACCTGGCACCATTTCCTACAAGTCACTTGGGAACACCTTCTTCACTGCCAGCCCCATGTTCATGGAAGTATTCAGTGTGTGCGTCAGGGGGCACTCCAGGCAGCCCCACTAAATGAGAGCTAAGCTCTGATGGGTGCTCTCCTCAAAGAGAAGCCTAGTGAAGGGCCTGGGGAGACGCCACCCATGTTCCCTGAGCTGAGGCAGAGCCTGGGCCCATCTCTCTTCTGGGATTTCCTGATGGGGAATGAGAACCCACCAGCAGGATAAGCAGGAATATAGGAGGTCACTCGTTGCCTCCCCCACCTCTAGCCCCATCCAGTTTCCTGCATCCCTTGAATTGTTCCAAAAAGGACCTCAGAGAACATGGGGTTGAGGCAGAAGAGAAAGGCAGAAGCCCAGAAGATGCCTGCCGGGCATCATGCCACACAGAGCTGCCAGCTAGAAGGACAGTGAGGATCAAGAGGACTTGGTGGAAGCCGGGATGGCTCAGTGGGTTAAGCACTCACTTTGCAGAGCTGGGGACTGAGGATCAAATCCCGGCCCCCGGCCCATGCGGAACCATATGCTGAACTGGGGAGCTCCCCCAGCTCAGTTCTCTCTCTGTCTCTGTATCTCTCTCTCTCTCTCTCTGTCAAAAATAAAAAATAAAATAAATAAATAAAAATGAGGACTTGGGTTTCCCACTTCTGAAGGACTCTCAGAGATGGAAGGCGTGGAAACATTATCCTAACAAAACTGTCTGCCTGGAGGTCACAGTAATGGGCCACCAGCCTAGGCTGGAGCCACAGAGAGATGGGGGAGGGCCACCACCCACCCTCACCACTGTGAACAATGCCCCTTCCCGCCCCCCCACACCCCACCACCCCTCAAAGTTGAGGCTGGCTGGTTATGTGAGAAGCTCTCAGCCCTGTCTTTCTTCTTCCTGGGCCCTTCCGCCACATATTTCAGACATGCTTCTTCTAGAAAATCATTCATATTTTATTTTTTAATTCACCTCCATCGGGGTACCCTGTATTTTCATTTGCTGTGGCAATCCTACATGGAGGCAAATTGAAGGATTCCAGGTAAGAGATGATGGAGCCCATTTGGGCTTGCAGGTGGAGTGCACATGGGAGGCAGGGAAGACAAAGCTAGGAGGATTTCTTGGATTTTTATTTATACAGCGGGATACATTGTGGTGTCATAAGCATAGAGAAGAATGGGGAGGAAACAAGTCTGAGAGGGAAAACCAAGAGTTGTGTTCACATGTTGAGTTTGAAATGTTTATTAAACGACCAAGTGGGGAACAACACAGGTAGGTAGTTGAGCATATTAGTCTGAATTTCAGGGCAAAAGTCATAAGTGAAGACAGAGATGGAATATAATGGGATTTGATGAAGGTCACCAGGAAAAGTTCAATTAAAACAGAGAAAAAGGACAGGACTGCACTTCCATTTACTCCAAGATTTAGAAGTGAAGCAGATGGGGGTGGGGCAGCAAAGAAGACCAATGGATTGTTTCATTGATTTACATTGAAACTTCTCAGAATGTTTTAGTACCTCTATTTTGAAATTTACAGGGAAATGTTTATTGAGCCCCTAGTAAATTTATGAGCCAGGTATTGTGCCAGGCACTTTGTGTTATGTCATTGAATCATCACAATACCAAGTGTTATTTCTTTAATGAAGTTTAAATAATTTCCCCAGATCACACCTTGTAAACAATCAAGCTGATATTTGAACAAGGGTTTGCCTGGTACCAAAATTTCTGTTCTTTTCTCTACGCTGTGTTTCACAGTTTATTTCTGGCACATCTGCTTTCTGGTTGGTGCAATCTCTACGGCAGGGGCCTCTCTCTATTCCTCTTCCTATCTCATTGTGTCTAGCACAGTGCCAGGCACATGGATGGCGCTCCACAAGTGTTTGCTGCTTTGGATTTTATGGGAGAGGGCTCCAGGCCCTGGGGTAGGGGCAGACAAGGCACGATGCCTACGAGGTCATCACAGAAATTCCAAAAGTTTGTAACTTTTCTCCCGAAGGGTGGAGAACAAGACCTTGTTAGTTGCTCAATTTCCATCCCAGGTCAAACTCGAAACCATCAGTGATAAAATCTACTTGATAGCTTTGGCACACACAGAAGATAGAACCAGAAAGCAGAAGAAAATGTTGGTTTCAAAGGTACAAAGGCTGAGCCATGAAGAGGGAACACAAGCTGCAGAAGGCAGCAAGAGACTAACGCAAGTCCACTGCCACCTTCTTTTTGCTTACGCTCCTTTTCTTCGGAAGATCTGGGTGCTACATTCATAGGGCCTCTAAAGCTGGGCTGTCCAACCTTTTGGTTTCTCTGGGCCACATTGGAAGAAGAAGAATTGTTTTGTGCCACACATAAGATACACTAACAATAGCTGATGAGCTAAAAAAAAAAAAAAAAAATCTCATAATGTCTTAAGAAAGTTTACGGGTTTGTGTTGGACCACATTGAAAGCTGTCCTGGGCTGCATGTGGCCCACAGGCCACAAGTTGGACAAGCTTGCTCTAAAGTTTCCTCCAACCGTGGATCCTGGAATAGAAAGCAAAGCAGCTGACAAGTTCCACTTATTTCCTGTGTAGGATGATGAAATGAGGGCTGCATTATGGTATGGCTGGTGGGACTTATCCTTGAAAATAACCATGTAACAAACACTTGATACTTGACTACATGCCATGGATACTGTTGGCAGTTTACATGAATGAATTAATATAATCCTCACCACAACTCTTCGAAGTGGGGAGTGTTACCACTTCCGCTTTATAGTCAAGAACACTAAGGCTCCGTTAGCTTGACTAACTTGCCTGGGGTCATTCAGTAAGTGGCAAAGTCAAGATTTGGACCTTGGCAATCTGACATAGACCCTGGGCGATAGATAACTGCCTCTGACAAGACTCTGGGCAAAGAGAAGTCTTGAATCCAAACAGTCCCATCGTCCATGGTCCCGGCTTCCACTCCTCAGCTATGGGACCGTGGGTCAGCTCCAGCAACCCTTCCGAGCCTCAGTTTCCTCATCCTTATACTGTGAACTCTTTTCTGGATTCCTTCCATTGTGAGGAGAATTAGATGACTCAACATCTGTGAAAATTCTTTGAAAACTATAAAGCACAACCCAAAGGTGAAAGATTAAAGGGCTAATGAGTGGTCAGTATACGTGTATTTGGTGGTGGAGGGAGGTAGGCAAACTTTTTCTGTAAAGGGCCAAGGAGTAGCTATTTTAGGCTCTGTAGGCCACAGGGTCTCTGTTATAACTACTCTACTCTGCGAAAGCAATCATAGACAGCACATAAGGGACTGAGTGTGGCTGTGTGCCAATAAATACTGACAAAAATAGGCAGTGGCGTGATTTGGCCCTTTTTCTGGAGGAAGGATTCCAGTGGGATGTAAGTATGATTGGTCCTCTGCCCTGTCCTATCTAATTATTATAACAATTTGGCTGAAGACACAGAGAACCAACCTATTGTCAAATTTACAGGCGACCTTCCTTCCATGCCCATGTCTCTCACCTGAGGGAAGGTTGGAGCCATCCATCAAAGTCAGAGAGATGAGAGGTAAAAAAGGTCCCTCATCCTGGACAATGGAAGTTTTTGTGGAAAAGTCATATCAAAATTCTCTTCCTCTTTTTTCCTCCCACTTCCCATAGAGCTAAGATGAGACTGGGTCATCTTCCACCGAGAAAGCTCTGAGACCTTGGGAAGGCCCACACAGCCAAGGAGGAAGGCAGGGGAAAACATAGTTTCTCAGGTGAGCAAAGTCTAGGTGTCAGAGAGCAGGCTGGTAGAGTCTTAGAGGTGACCTCACCTCATCTCACAGGACAGTAGAGTATGTGTATGGGCTGATGTGTCCTTGGTCAAGTCCTCCCGGGAAACGTACACGTGGCGGCAGGCTATGGAATGCAGATTGGGTTGGGACATGTTCAGACATGCTGACACGCAGCTAAAAGGAAAGGCTAAGTGACAGATGTCCATATCAATTCAGACTGATCCAACAATACTTGTTGCTGCAATACTTGGCAAAAACCAAAGTGATGACATTTAAATACGGTTACTAACAAGATTCACATTGACATTCAAGCAACAACAAAACCAACAAAAGCCAGTTGTACTGACATAAGATGAAAGAGGTGTCACTAGGCAGTGTGTCCTTTGAAAAAGATCTGGGGTTGGGGTAGGGTGAAGAATGGACATGATTCTTAAATGACTGTATAGTATTTCATCTGTTGAATGTGGTATCACGTGTTGCTATGAGTTACCACTAGAAAGGCTCATACAATTTAGACTGCATTAGCATACATGGAGTATTCAGATCAAAGTTGGTCATAGCCCAGCATACCCTTCCCTGGGCAGACCACACCAGCAGCACTATGTCTCATTCCGTTCACTGCACAAACCTAGAGTCCGTTGGATGGGGACAGGATGGGGAGGAGTGGCCATTACGTTGAGGTACTCAGTTTAGGCCAAACATTAACTGAGCACCTACTATGCACAGGGCATTTTGCTAGGCACTGGGAGTACACAAGTCAATGAGACACAGTACCTTATCATGAAAGAGCTTTCTATTGGATTAGAAGGGGAGTAAGCACACACTCTGATAAGTTCAATATAATGTGACAAGTATGCAAATAGGAGCGTACACACACAGAGTTCCAAGCCAGATTTAACAAGCCATTGCTGAAGAAACTGGTGTGTTCAACTCACTGAAGAACAATTATGAGAATGAGGAGAACAACTTATTATGAGTTGTTCTTGCAAGAAGAACTAGAAACAGCATGTGTGGGATTGTCAAGTAAGATTAGGCAGAAGTGTCTGTCCCTTACACCTCTTCTTCCCAAGAAACACAATGCCTTGTGTGTCTGGGAAGTTGAGAGGGAGGTTCTTGCCATGGGAGGGAGGTTGCACAAGACAGCATCTGAGGCCCCTTCCCAGGATAAGCTCCCAAGTGCCACAGGTGGGATTGGCACCACAGAGCTGGCTCGTTCGCTCTCTTCACTGAAGAGCCACAGTGCTGCAAACACTGTCCTGTTTCCTGGCATGTCAAGCCCTGTGCTGTCAGAGCAGGCCCAAGACCCCTCAGGCACAATCTCTAGGCTTCCCCTATGTGTTCCTTAGAAACGATGTGGGCTGTGGACACATTCCTTCCCATCACACTGAGCGCACCAAGCTCTCTCTCTTTATGGACAAAACCACTAGGTGCTCAGGCTAAATGAGCAGGTTTCGAATCCTGTGGTATTTTGAGAGCAAAACCTCTCTGCTTGTTCCAATAATGATGATAATAATAATCATATCTACTATTTATTGAGTACTTTTAGTGTGCCAGGAACTAAGAGTATGCAAGTCTTAATTAGTTTATAAAACCCTTCAGGGGCTCCAGCTCAGATCTGAATCCAGAAATTTTCTCTCAATGCCTGTATTCTAAAGATCACATAGCTATTCTCTAGAATGCTTGAAAGACACATAGAGGAACAGAACTATCATTCAGACACCATTGTTTTTCAGACTAGAGCTTGAATCCTATTCATGAACGATGAAATACATGTATAGGTTGTGACCATTTTTTTAAATGAGTGGGATAGAATATCATCAGCATCCATTACACATTTCAGATTCTTTTTTTTTTTTTTTTTAAGATTTATTTTATTGATTTTTGACAGAGAGAAACAGAGTCAGAGAGAGACAGAGAGAAGGGGGAGGGCCCCGAGCAGTCTCCATAGTTGACATTAGTTTCCATACAGTTTCACTCCACAGGTGGGCACAGGGCTGCACAGGGCAGGAACTGGGCCGGGAGCCTCCCACATAGGTCCCGGCAAGAACCAAACTGGGAGCACACCCCGGTTCAGCATGTGGGTCCGCATGGGCTGGGGCTGGGATTCAATCCTCGGTCCCCGGGGCTTCAAAGCGAATGCTTAACCCGCTGAGCCATCCCAGCTTTTCCTCAGATTATTTCTTGAGCACACGTGTGAACAAGTTGTGATGTAAAATATAATTATTAATGTTGTAGATTATGGTCAAAAAACTTTGAGAAACACTCCTCTAGTCCAACCTGCTCATTTTTCAAGTGCGTGTACTAAGGTTCGCACATCAAAGTGATCTCCCCCAAGATCAGAGTGTTAATGGATGCGCTGGGACTAAACCAAAGTTTTTCTAACTCTCAGTTCACATCACCAAGCTTAATTGACTGCAAAGAAAGCCAAGAGAAAAAAAAGAAGTAATAATACTTATAGGAATGGGAGTATTGCTACAATAATACTAATAATGCTAATAATAATAATAGCTACTATTTCTATAACGCTTACTGTTTGCCCTGCAATAAGCTAACTTATTTAGCTCTCATAACAGCCCAATGGGGCAGCTATACTTATTTTCCTATTTTCAAATGAGAAAACTCAGGTATAAAAAGGTCAAATAACTTGGCCAAAGTCACATCACTGGTAACAGAGAGGGTAGAAAGGATTCCAACATAGAGAAGCTGGCTTCAAAGTCCATGGTGTTAAGCGGCGAAAGGAACTGCAAGATCCTGCCAGTCTTCATAATTTCCCTAAATGCTAGAATGCCAATACAGTCTATACTATGATGTATGTATTAATAGAATTAATTGTACACTTACTTCTTCTACTAGATCATGTCCTTGAGTGGTGTTCCATATTTACCATGTAATTTAGATAATTGACTAAAACTGAGATAATCATCTGTTTTTCCACAGATAAGATCCTCTCCAAGATTCCTTGTCTCTGTCATTTATTTATCTATTCATGTATCCATTCATATATTTAAAAATATCACACTCTTGAAGAATCAAATAGAGTAGGCAGATTTTTTTTTTCAAAGACAACGCTGTGTATAAAACCCCTCCTTGTTCCCAAAAGGATTAAGGCAGTTTACAAGGAGACAAAAAGTTCACTAAGATAACAGTAAATGAGAATGGGATAAAGGGAGAATGAGTGAGATGCTAAGCAGAGGTAGGAATGAGACCAACTCAAAAATGCTTTCCACAAGGTTTGTAAGTTGCTGTGGGTGGAGCACAGAACCATCTCCAGGTTTTCATTTTTATTACCGTGAAATTCACACATCTTACAATGAGATGACAACTAACTCTCAGTTTGCATTATAATTACTTCCACAAAAGCGATTTTAATTACTTTCAGATTCACTTCTTCTTGAGAAAATGAACTAATTCCTCAAGGAAAGAGCACCTCCTTCTAAGACAGAAAATAATTTCTCCATGGGCCCTCTGAGTCGACATGTGTGTGGAATGAACAACATCCTCAACAAGCACCCTTACAGAAAGCACAGGATGGAATTTCATGTCGCTGTTTTGGACAGTGTCCCCAGTGAAGGCCAAGGACATCACACTGCTAATTCCAAGATGCATGATGCCATCGGTAATCTGGCGTGTAAATGGATGTGGGCTCGGAGCACATTGCTCTCTGATTGTAGTCAGAGACAGTCCTGCTTTTAACAAGGCAATCAAAACAAGGGGTGCTTAGTTCAAACCACATGGGAATCACTTGGTGCTCAGCCTTCCCAGGCTGAGGTCTCCCGAACCACTCCAGTTCTCAGGAATCCGGCTTTCCTCTGCATCATTGGGCAGGTGGCATTAGTGACAGCATACTGTCCTGATATGTGTGCTAATGATTTTCAACACTCCCAGAGCAAGAACCACACCTCATGATTCTTTTTATTCCCATACTATGGACTAAATGTTTGTGTTCCACCCAAATTCATATGTTGAAACCCTAACCTCCAAGGTGATGGTATTTGGAGGTGGGCCTTTGGGAGGTGATTAGGTCACGAGGGTGGAGCCCTCACGATGGGATGTCTTTATAAAAGAGACCCCAGAGAACTTCCTTGCCCCTTCCACCATGTGAGGACCCAGCAAGAAGATGGCTGACTATGAACCAGGAAAAGGGCCCTCACCAGATGCTGAATCTGCCAGTGCCTTGATCTCATACCTCCCAGCCTCCAGAACTGTGACCAATAAATGTCCATTGTTTAAGCACCCTGTCTATGCCAGTTTGTTATGGCAGCTTGAATGGACCAAAACATCGGGGCTTGTTCCACTGCCCTGCACCCACTAAGCTCTCATGCATAAGTGAAGCACTTACTAAGGACGATGATCTGACATCTGACTGCTGCTGTTAAGAACAAACTAGGGGAAAGCCGGGACGGCTCAGCGGGTTGAGCGCTCGCTTTGAGGCCATGAGGACCGAGGATCGAATCCCGGCTCCGGCCCAGGCAGGACCCACGTGCTGAACTGGGGAGTTCCCACAGTTCGGTTCTCTGACTGTCTCTGTCTCTGTCTCTCTCTCTATCTGTCAAAAAGTAAAATAGAAATAACTATG
>PVKE010021255.1:0-26701 GCA_004027555.1 Craseonycteris thonglongyai | reverse complement strand
TGGGAGTGGGCACTAGATATAAGGTGATGGAAGGGGAGCTGATACTGAGTGATGGGCACATAATACAATGCATGAATGATGTGAGGTGGACTTGTACATCTGTAAACTGTCTAATTGTTACCAACCAATGTAACCTCATCAAATTTAACAATAAATTTAAAAAAAAAACAAACAAAAAAAAAGACATGGTCCTTACTCTATAGAGTTGGAGGTCTAGAGAGGAAGATGTATTACAGGTAATTACCAAAAAAAATGTAGTATACATTCATTTCCTTCTTTCTGTCTCTATTAAAATTCCCAACTTCATGATGGTAGTGATTCTGTTTGTCATGTTTATCACTGTATTCCCAGCATTCACCACAGAATCTAGGATCATAAATGTAAAGGAAGCCCATAGACTAAATAGGAACATATTAGAGGAAGGATTTAAAATAATTCAGGAAGTTTGAAAACCTTTCTGAGGGCAAGTGTCATTTAAAATATTAGAAGACTCTGAAAGATGAGAAAGAATTAGCCAGGTGAAGAGGGTTTGGAAGACTATTTCAGGCAGAACATTGTTATAGTAAAAGACAAAGTGTTAGCTGAATTCATAGAAGCCAACAATGCTTATTTTGGGGTAAGGGCATATAGGCAATTTCTTTTTCAAATTTTCTTCAATGAACATGTATTTTTGTAGTCAGAGAAACAATATCTGAACAAAATAGATTTTAATCCCTGATTTCTTAGAGATCACCCTGATGCTACATACTATTTTCTTATGTTGAATTGTCTCTGCACTTCACATTTAAAACTGAACAAAGTATTGCAAATCCAATGTTCAACTCTAGAAATATCTTGTTATTTTCTCCTAGAGTTTAAGTCCTTTCAGGTCAATTGCAGTTTATCTTTCCTTTATTTTGTATCTTTCATGGTACTGGTACTGTACTATGTATTCAATATGTATTTTAAAACTACTTAAATAATTTATATGTCTGTATAAGTAGTAATTAAACCCATGAAACCTGCAATTCTGATCTTATTATATGATGGCTAGTTACTGTTCCACTGACTTTGCAGAACTAGTCCCAAAGGAACCAAAAATTACTGAATTTTCTTTTAGATAGCTTTGTTGAAGAAATTACCATTTGATATACTTTATACTTGAATTGGAACAAAAATTAATGCTTTTTACCATCCTAAAATCTCAGAAACATATGTTTAGATTTCTTTCCAGGATAAAGTGGGGAAAAATAATATTCTATGGTTAAAGTAACCATGACTACAGTTTTCAGTACATACCAAGTATTATTTTTATATATTCTGCGTTGATTAAAATAATAACATATTCTCATAAATAAAATGCTTTTGGTGAACTTTCCTTCTATACTACAATAAAATGTATAAAATTATTCATCAATCTAACAACAAGAGGCTTCTATGAGTAATTATTTCTCTCCAGTGTAGAGAACTCTTAAGAGAGTAGAAGTACCCTACTCCCAAAACATTTAGGGTTATCACTTTTGTCAATATTAAGATCATAAATTTCTTTAACATTGTTTTTTCCATTCTTAAGGGTGAGGAATAATTCTCAGCTTTACCACTCCAGGCCCAGATCTGAATCGTGGCACAAGTTTGATAGGGGTTGTCAGAAAGTAAGAGGCACAGTGCAGTCTTAGGCAAAGCCAACAAATCTTGCTCTCCCACACAAATGGAATATAGACTCTCATATCTATGATGATACTTCATAAATAGAGAAAATAATATGTATAGTTACTTAAACTAACCTCAAATGGACTGAAAATGGTTCACATCTCTATGAATAAGTAGAGCTATTACACTTTGAGACCAGCCCTCGGTTCATACTAATATAATGGTGTCTTTATTATAAATACTAAGAGCAAATTTTTTCCTGAGAGATTTTACTTCTTTGTTCATTTTAGCAAAACTGTGGGATTAGAACAACCTTGGTGAATAAGGTAAAGGAAATGTTCTTTATTATGACAACTAGAAAAATGTGAATATGATATCTAAAGTATTATAGTTCAAAGTGAATGGTCTTGTTGTGACAAAGCACCAAATGGAAGAAAATTGACCATTAACTCACTAGTGGCTGGTGAGTAAATTTTGTTCTGCTATTTATCCCACATCTCAAAGGAGCTATCTGACCTAATGTCTGAAAAAGATCGGAAATGAAGAAGCACTGAAATAATTTTTTATCCTTGGACAGAAATTAGAGAGGAACTTTGTCCCAGAGGCTATCAAAAGGTTGAACAGAAGAGAATACATGGGGGGAAGGGGATGGGAAGTAGAGAACAAAAGAAGATAATGATGAAGAAAAAAGGATGGTAGACTATGAAAGTTCTGGTCAAGTGAAATGGCATTACAGTAATCAAGAAAAACAATATTTTTGGCAGAGATCAAATATAGATAACTGCAGCTAAAATTTTACAATTCAGAATTTTAGTGTCTTATTGAAAAATGTTTGAAATTCAGAAGTCTAATAAGGTAATTCATGAAGAATACCTAAAATCATCTCATTAATGAAATGGCTAGGCATCAAAAAGGAACAGATGTTCTCTGCAATAAACATCACTATAGCAAATAATTTACTATTCTTAAAATACTTTGGAGATCTTTTCATGCAAAAACTAACATGTTACTAATAACATAAAAGACTGACTGACTTTAACAAATGATTCCTAGTTAAAGCAATTCAAATGATTGAGAAGTAATTATAAAACATAAATTGTGCATGATATACCTGAAACTTATATATTATTAACCATCACCTCAATAAAACTAAATTAAAAAATAAAAGTAACAAACAAACATGAATTGCTAAACTAGTAGTAGACAACTTTTACATTCAGTTTCATATGTTAAATGAAGCAAAATGCATATCTTGCTTCAAAGAACGTTTTAAGAAATGTATCACAAGGATTAAGAAGCGACAATAGTTCTTAAATTCCACAGAAATTTATTATAAGAAAACTGCCTAACATTCCCTCCAGAGTTACAGAAAATCAGTCTTATTCATAATAACTAAACTTTCATTAGTCTTTCCAGTTTACAAACTGCATGTATACACATCATCATTTATGCTAACAGCCAGCCTGTATAGTGGGGGTTATTTATCTTTGTCATCAGAGAGAAGCAACACAGCATAGAGGTTTTGGTGCTGGAGTCCCTGCTCTGTCACTGAGTAGTTGGGAAAGTTATTTAAATTCTCTGAAGCTCACGTGTAAAATTGGGGCAGTTCTCTGCCATATCAGGTTGTTACTAAGGTTCAATGCATCAAAAACTGTGACGTGCTCTGTACAAGTATCACATAATAACTGATTTCTACAGATAAAACTGAGGTTGAGAGAACTGGCCTAATGCTACACAGTTAAACAAGAGAGTCAGGATTCAAATTCTAACCTCTCACATAAAGTCCAATGATTTTAAACAAGTCTTAACTCAATTAAAATTAAGTAAAGCAATATGTCATTCTTGAAAGAGCATAGATTCTGGTGTAGAGTTGGATTCAAAAAATAGCTCTGCCACTTAGGCAAGTCATATACCAATTAGCTTTGGTTTTACTCATCTGTGAAACAGAGACATTAATACATAACTCAGATGGTCATATGAGAATTAAATGAGATGACAAGTTCATGAAATCCAATGAAAAAAATTTATAAACTGAAAATTGATTTCTTGCAAAATTTGACTTCATTGGAAATTTTTAAAGAGATGCCAAATCCTATGATGTCAGAGTGGCCAACAGAACAAAGAAAATATAGTTAGAAAAATATTGTTTTTTCCCTATTGCAATAGGTACAACTATTTTGAGAAACTCTAATGAGCATTTGCTCTGGTCTTGTTAGAAAATTGTGTGAGAAATAGTACAATTGCTTGTATGTTTTAGAAGTTATTTTCCTAGTAAAAAGTAAAAATTAATAAAATGAATATCTCACTTCAAATGCTGATTACATGCTGAAATATGCAAACTGCGTTTTTCAGAAAATGAGAAAGCCTGCCAGTTATTATGTGTCAAGTAATTTTAGAAAATACAAAATTAATTATGTTCAATTTAATAAATTAGCACTGTCATAGTCTAGGTAAGCATTAACAGATCATGCTTTAACTATATGTTAAGTCACATTAAAGAAAAAAGTTTCAAGTTAATTTACCTGGATTGAAAATGTCCATACATAATAAGTTTTAAGACCTTTGAATTAAAACAATTTAAAATAAAACACATATGTTTTGTGCATAGTACAGGGCATATATCTTTTATTGTGTTGAAAGTCATTCCTCAATTCTATCCCACCAACTTTCAAAATCACAGCATAAATTTTATTTGTTGTTTTTTTTTATTGTTAAATTGATTAGGGTTACATTGGTTAGTAAAAATTACATAGGTTCCAGTTATACAACTCTATAGTACTTTGTCTATATGTTACAATATGTGTTCACCACCCAGACAGAGTCAGCTTTCTTTCCATCACCATATATTTAGCTCCCCCTCCCTCCTTTCCCAACCTCTTCCCCTCTTCTCCTCAGGTAACCCCTAAACTATTGACTATGTGCATGAGGTTTTGTTTCTTTGCTGCTTTCAGTTTTATATTCCATATATAAGTGAAATCATGTGGTTCTTAGCTTTTTCTGTCTGGCTTATTTCGCTCAGCACGATGATCTCAAATTCCATCCATGTTGTTGCAAATGGCAGAATTTCATCTTTTAAGTGTCAACAATCAACACAGTTTGATTCTTTGGTAAATGTTTATGACATCAATTTAAATAGATAACATGGCACTTTTAAAATATGAGTTGCTGGGTTCTAAGGCCAGCTCTGAAAGAATTTTAAACCCAGAAACTTCCTTGGGGAAAAAAATCATTTAACAGACTCTTTGATATGAATGCATATATATATTGTCAGTTTTAATAAATGTAGGTGTATTTTCTTCCTAGCCCTGTCATAACAAAGTGCCACAAATCGAGTGGCTTAAAAGAACAGAAATTATTCTCTCACAGTTCTAAAGACTAAAAGTCTGAAGTCAGGGTATCAGCAAAGTCATATTAGACACAAGATCCACCCTACTCTAGTATGACCTTATATTCACTAAATTCTATCTACAAAGACCAAATAAAGTTACATTCCGGAGTTTACCATGAACACAAAATCTGGGGGGACACTATTCAACCCAATACAGCAGTTTTATATTTATTCTATGTAATTTAAATATCTACAGCAGACATGTCCAACCTATAGCCCAGAATGGCTTTGAATGAGGCTCAACACAAATTCTTAAACCATTATGATATTTTTTGAGACCTTTTTTTTTTTAGTTCATCATCTATTGTTAGTGTTAGTGTATTTTATGTGTGACCCAAGATAATTCTTCTTCCAACGTTGCCCAAGGAAGCCAAAAGGTTGGACACTGTTGCTCTACAGTATAATTCAGCTGTAAAATTGTGATTCCATAATTGTGAGACAAAAAAAGTGAAACTGTGTCTAGCACAAAAATGCATATCAGATGTTTCCTTAAAATTTACCAAGTTTCTTATAGATAAAGTGTGTATTACCAAATCAGTTGCTACTATATATATACAAAATGTCACTACCTCCTCAATACTTTTGGACTTTATCCATGTAGATCTTTAACTTAACAAGATTACTTTGACCTCAGAAAAAATACAGAATTAAGAAAACATCTATACTGCTGGGATTACAGTGGGGGACCAGGGAGCAGACCAAGAGAGGACATTGACAAACAAAGAATGGAATCATTTCTCTAGGGTAGATCCCCAGAAGTAGACTTGATGGGTCATATGGTAAATTATGTTTCACTTTTTAAGAAACCACAAAACTATTTTACCAAAGGGACTGTGAAGGCTCCAGTTTTTCCACTTGCTAACACTTAGTATCGTCTATTTTGTTGTTGTTGCATTTCCTAAATGATTAATGATGTGCCAGGTACAAAAAAGGTAAATAATACATAATTCCTGCACTTAAAGCATTTAATGTAAGAGAGAAAGAGAGACATGGAGAGATAGAGAGAGAGAGAAAAACAAAAAGAGATACAGAGAGAGACAACGAGAGACAGAGAGAAGTAAAAATATAATTGTAATTTAGTACATTAAATGAACACATGCCATTACATCATATATTTTACTAAATAGTATTAGAAAATTTGAACATACTTCCTTAGGAACAAAGAGTTTTGTGGAGACTCAACTAAATAAAGCCCAAAATTAAATTCAAATCATCAGCCTGTCAAGTATTTCTTCTATATACTCCTGATCTTTAAAGCAATCATGTAAGATGTTCTCTCAACTACTTCATTTTCTTTGAAAGGCATTTGCAATAGTATGGAATACAAAGTAACTCCACATTTAAGTTTCCTCAGGGAAAGATAACCAGTATTATTTTAAGAAATTTCCACAAAATAATTTCAACAATAATAGATTTTTTTCTGGTGAATGATATCAATCATTTTTGCTAGACCTTTAAAAATGTCAAATGAGTCCTATAAAATGAAGATGGAGGCAGGTGATAGAATTCCAGCAATCAGAAATCCTGCACACTTAAATAAAACCGAATAGTTCTATACTTCTTGACCTCTGATTGCCACGCCATACAAATGAGCTGCACACATGAATAAGTTTTCTTTAAATGTTAAATTACTTTTTCCTTTAAGTCCCTCAGATAGCCTACCTCTGAATTCAGTATAAAGTGAAATAGGGGCAAGGAAATATGGATCTCTTGAATAGAAAAAGTGAAAAAATATTCTTAAAATCCCTACCAAGTAGTAAGAAATTACCTTCTGAGTCTTACACCCATAAGAACTCCACTATAGAGATGAGAGCTGGGGAAGCTGGGATGGCTCAGCGGGTTAAGCACTTGCTTTGCCTCCCTGGGGACCCAGGACCAAATCCTGACCACAACCAGTGTGCTTCCCATGCAGGAGGCCCCCAGTTCAGTTCTCGCACCCCGGGTTCAACCCCTGGATTGAGGGGGCACAACCCCTATGTGGGAGGCCCGGGGCCCACTTCCCGCCAGGTGCAGCCTCCACCCACCTGTGAGGAATGAAACCATGTCAAAAACTGATGACGTGCAACAATGGAGACTGCTCTGTCCCCACCCCCCCTTCTCTCTCTTTCTCTCTTTCTCTGTCAAAACAATAAAATAAAATAAATCTTAAAAAAAATAGAAAAGAGAGCTAATATGTTGTCACATTCTATGGCTAAAAAATATAATTTCCCAATTAGGAGGATGAAGGAAAACAAGATGAAGCATTTTGAGAGCTTCAGAGAATAATGATTTAATTGCAAGGTCTACGGTAAAAAGCACATTTTATTTATTTATCCATTAAGTATTAATCAATCTGTTAGCCAGGCACTTGGTGTAATAATAGTTCTCCCTTCCTTCAAAGAGCTCATAGATCAGTTAAGAGACAGTCATGAAAACAATTAAAATATAGTTCTTTAAGAGCAGTGAATATTTGCTGAGTACATGTGCCAGATATCATATTTACATACGATGTCTCTTCAACCCTCACAATAAGCCTACAAGGTCAGTACACAAGTTTAGAGTTATAACTTGTAAGGGTTATTCAAATATCTCTAATGAAATCAAATGGTCTGTACCCCTACTGTAATAAATGTAGGGATGTTAAAAACAATGAAACAAACAAACAAATAGCAAGTACAATGGAACACAGTGATGACTCACCAGAAAAGGCTTCACAGGGTATGTTTTGAAAATAAAAGCAAATGTTTCAGGAAGAGAGAGAGAGGAGAGTCATCCCAGGTTGGGAGTAAATCATATATGAAAGCTGTAAATGGTCAGTGAAATAATAGGAATAATAGTTGCATTAGCTACCTATAGCTGCTTTAACAGATTATCTCAAAGTTTATGTCCAGGAAATCTGGCCAGAAATCTGAAATCAATATCACTGGGCAAAAATCAAAGTATCAGCAGGGCAAGGCTGCCTCCAGATGCCCTAGCGACAATTTGTTCTTTGCCTCTTTCAGCTTTTGGTCACTGCCAGCCTTCCTTGGCTTATGGTGATATCACTCCAACTTTCAAGGCCTGTATCTTGACGTTTCTGTGTCTATAAAATCTGTCTCTCTCTTATAAGGATCTATGTGGTTGTATTTAGGGCCAA
Organism: Craseonycteris thonglongyai; assembly: GCA_004027555.1. Lineage (NCBI taxonomy): Eukaryota > Metazoa > Chordata > Mammalia > Chiroptera > Craseonycteridae > Craseonycteris > Craseonycteris thonglongyai. The sequence continues at coordinate 18,569 of PVKE010021255.1, read as the reverse complement.
CCCAAATAATCCAGGATAACTTTCAGATCTCAAAATTTTTTACTTAAATACATCTACAAATATCCATTTTTCCACATAGAGTAAATTTTCAAGGTTCCAAGGATTAGGACCTGGTATCTTTTTAGTCTACCCCAACAGTGATCAAGTCATCAGGGCTGGTAGAAGTGGAGAAGGTGTGAGAGGTATGGCATGTGGAAGAATTAAGAGAGCAGGGAGCCTAAGAGGTAAAGTAGATATCTGAGCAGGGACAAGATGATGAGGATTGGACTGGCTACAATGAAGTTTAGATTTTATCCTACAGTTGATGATTACAATGGAAGTGTTTTGATTTGCACATGACACTGTGATATTTGCACATTAAATAAAGATCTTTACAGAGTTAACATTTAAGAGAGATTAGGAGAGGCAGAAGATTATTAAGACTTAAAAATTACTCAGGGTTGGGATGCTTGGATTGCTCAATGGGTTGAGCTCTCGTCTTGCAGCCCCAGGATCTGAGGATTGAATCCTGGCTCAGGCCCATGAGGACCCATATGCTGCCCAGTTCGGCTCTCACTGGGGTGAGCCTCATATGTGGGAGGCCCCTGGTTTGGCTCCTGCCCTGGGTGAAAGGCCCCTGGCCAGGTTCCTGCTCTGTGCAGCCCCACCCCCTCCTGTGGAAAGAAACTATGTAGAAAACTGATGATGTGCAACTATGGAGACTGCTCTGGGCCCTCCCCCTTCTCTGTGTCTCCCTCTGTCTGTCTCTGTCTGTCTCTTTGTCAAAAACAATAAAAATAAATCTTTAAAAAAATTACTCAGGGAGAAAAGGAAGGGATGGGTAAGGTATCAATATAGCTATTATTAATTAAATATAAAGAAAAAGATGGGGAATTTAGGATTAACTCCTAAATTTTCAGTTTTGGCAAGTAGGTAAATTTAGATAGTGGGGAAGAGAGCTGGGGTGAGGACACCAGAGGACACGCTACAAGCCAAGAATGAGCTTGGCTTTGTGATTTATAAGTGTCTGTGTCACATCCAAATTGAGATGCTGGTAGAAAACTGGACATGTAAGTCCAAGGTACAAGAAAAATATTTGGGAATTTAGATGTGAACATCTAAATTTGGAGATTTAGAAATTTAGACTTAACAATTGTCAGCATGAATATGGTTGAAATTATCAAATGCTCAATAACCCATGTTAACAGAAACTATTTTGTTGGTACCAATGTGTTTGTTCCAAGGCAATTTCTCCATAATTTTATGCTATTATGAATGCTTAAACTTGGTCATTGTTGAGTTTTAGCCACCCTAGACCGTATCTAGTTAGCTAACTTTCTTTAGATACTTCCTGTACCACTTTGGAAAATTATCTTATTAAAGTCTGCATCAGAGAAAACAGAGTGTTAGTGTTCTATTCATGTCTTTTCATGTGTACTTAGTGTCCTAATGGTAGAGACCTCATAAATGCCCAAAAGAACTGCCAACCCCAAAAGGCTTTAGAAAGAAATAATGATAATGTACATGAATTATCTGGGGGAACTGACGGTGAGAAATTACCCTAGTCCAGTGGTGCTCAACACCTTTCTATCCCATGACTGCCCAAGCCCAACATCATTTCTCCTACAAAACCAAATCACATAACTAATATTTTTGTGCTGCTGGGAAGGGGAGAAAGGGATGATCATCTTTATGAGAGTGTGAGTACACTCAATAACTGTTGAAAAGGAGGGACTAGGCAGAGACAGAACAAAAAAGCTACAGAAACACTGTGATCCTGAGGATTCGACAAGCAGGTGTTTCTGTAGTCATCAAATCACTATTCATAGATGTGCTGTCCTGGGCCAGAGATCCTGTCCTGAGACACAATGCTTCAGCCATTAGCTCCAGGGGACATCCATCACTCATGCCAAGACATACAGTTAGCTCAGGGGGGATTTCAAACTTAACTGGGTCAAAAAGGGCTTCTAAGCAGGTTTTCCTAATCTATTACAATATAAAATCAAGCTGGAGAAAATCAAAGGAATTCTACATCCCTCCATATTCCCTATCTACATCTCCAGCCCTACTTTTGCTCGAATCACTTGTATTTTTCAGGTACTAAATCTTTTGTCTCAATGTAAATAGTTTATGAGTTGCTTCCTATGAGACATAAGAATTACTGCTCACCTCCTCCTCACATCACTCCTACCTGGAATGTCTACCCTTCTCTCTACTTTGAAGTTTAGTCTTCAGTTTGGGATCTACTTAATTCACAGAAATTTGCTACAACCATGCCAATGATCAGTCATATTACCTTTTCAGTATTTCTGCCAGAGTTGTAAAAATTCAGGATTCAGTAAATGCTCTCCCTCATTTTTTATGTACTGTTCTATGCCTCTAACTAGATTAAAAGCTCTTTTGAATGGAGTCAGCATATAATAACTTATTGAGGCGCTAGTGTCCAAGAGGTCTCAAGAGAGGAAATAATAAAGATCACTTAAAAGCAGATTCCAAAATATAGTTCAGCCATTCTAGCCTATAAATATAATCTTTAAATTTTTTACCAATTTTTTATTCTGTGCAAACTTTACCAATTAAAATTTCTACCTCTTTTGGGGAAGCTTGGATGGCCCAGCGGGTTAAACACTCGCTTTGCTGTCCTGGAGCCCAAGGGTCGAATCCCGGCCTCAACCCATGCAGATCCACATGATGAGCTGGGATGTGCCCCCAGTTCAGTTCTTGCCGGGGCCTATGCAGGAGGCCCCCAGCCCAGTTCCTGCCCTGCGCAGCCCCGCACCCATCTGTAGAGTGAAACTATGTCGAAAACTGATGATGTGCAACTATGGAGACTGCTGTGGGCCCTCCCCCTCCTCTCTGTCTCTCTCTGTCTGTCTCTCCCTCTGTCAGGAAACAATAAAAATAAATCTTTTTTAAATTTCTACCTCTTTTTACTAACACAGATTTATTTTAATAAATAAGATTTTCTTGCTATATTTCCTTTAATAACTATTCCATCTGACATATTTCAATACTGCCTGAAGAAAATGATTGTTTTCCATAATAAAGTTGTATCTGTAGCTTAATTTTCACATTATCTATTATATTAATACATTTAGGAAAAGCTGAAAAAGTCCTAAAGAGATTATTTTTGTGTTATTTTATCAACACAGTATGCTTTACAAATACAAACACAAAACAAAACAAAACAAAACAAACAAAAAACACATCCTAATTTGAACTGTTCATTTATGAGTCAACCTTTCTGTATCGGAGATGCCAGCTTGGTAAAGGCTTGTGACAATGAATGAAAATGGAAAACAAATTTTTATTCTAAAACTCTTCTTTTTTAAGATTTATTTTATTGTTTTGAGAGAAGGTGAGAGAGAAACAGAGAGACAGAGAGAAGGGAAAAGGGCCCAGAGCAGTCTCCAGAGCTGTACATCATTAGTACTTTTTGTTTGTGTGTTTGTTTTTTGACAGTTTCATTCCGCACAGCTGGATGTGGGGCGACACGGGATGGGGTGGAACTGAACTGAGGGCCTCCTTCATGGGAGGCAAGCACTTCGCTGCCATCCTGACGGTTACCGGTTGTGCCACCGTTTAGCTTGTGGGTTTGCACGGGCCAGGACAAGGATTCCATCCCTGGGTCTCACAGTTGAAAGGCAAACGCTCAACCTGCTGAGCTATCCCAGCATCCCTAAAACTTTTATAGAAATCAAGAATATTAATGATTATGCCTTTATATTCTACAATTAAACTAAATGTATACTAGCAAACATAATAGAATCAAAATTGGAGAGTATCTACAAGATAATCTAGTTCAGAAGTTTTCAAAGGCTATTTTCAAAATAGTGTCCCTGCCAAAAGGTTCTTGTAGTCATGTAAGCTTAGGATACTCTGTTTGCTCTCTTCTCCCCTTTGGAGATGCATCAACTCAAAGAAGTTTATCAGGAAAGAAACCTCTTCAGTTTCATATACGCATTTTACCATGGAACCTTTATATCAGGAACGCCTCCTAACAGACTAGAAATCAGAACTAGTAATCACAACACAACTTAGGAAATGCTTTCCTAAAATCTCGCAGAAAGTACACAAATCCTAAACAGCTTGTCTGCACCTCTTGCTAAACAGCCTCGAATTCAGCACTAAGGGAAGCCAGCCTCAGTTCACAGCTTAGCCTCTCCCAAGTACCTCCAAGCCCAGCACAAGTGGCAACCATCTGCAGATCACCTTGTAGACCATACCAAATGGTCCCAGGCAGGGCATAGGCAGCCCCTGACCTGGGCCGGCACCAGAGCCCCTCTCAGGAGGCCGCAGAACCAACATGCCTGATAGCCAGATTCAGACTACAACACAGTACCATCCAACCACTTCCACAAGTGACACACCCATAGGGCAGACTCAGCAGTTACCAGTGCCCTGTTAAAGGGAACCCTGCTCCATAGGGTCAGCATCTGTACAACAGCTCCTCCACTGTAGTCACAGCGTTTCCTCACAACAAATAAGCTTGGGGGTCAATCCCTCCCATTGACATGCTAACAGCAATCAAGTCTCAAATACAACAGAGGGCACACACAACCCACACAAGGGACACACATGAAGCACTCAGCTCTGGTGACCAGGGAGACTACACCACTGTGTCCCACGGGATACCTATTACATAAGGCCATTCTACTATGATCAGGAGATATAGGAGCCCTACCTAATACATAGAAGCAAACACAGGAGGCAGCCAAAATGAGGAGACAAAAGAAACATGTTAGTGTTAATGTATTTTATGAGTGACCCAAGACAATTCTTCTTCTAATGTTGCCCAGCAGGGAAGCCAAAAGATTGGACATCCCAGAGTTATATTAATATAATCACTCTGTTGTACAGCTGAAAGTAGCACAGTATTGTATGTCAACTGTAATTGAAAAATAAAAATTTATTTTTATTTTAAAAAATAACTGAAATAAATATTTCTTTGGTTTCTGAGCTAAATATATGTTACTAAGTACAAAACAATTTAAGAGTAAATTACAAACTTAATTGTCATAAAATGATCATCCCTAAAATAATACTTTCCCACTCTATTTTAGGTAGCCAACTGTCCACTTGTTGCAATGATAAATGGCTCATGAAAGGTACATAACATTCTGTAATTTCTTTTCCACACTCAGGTGACAATGACAAACTGCTCAAGTTTCCACCTTGTACTCCCATCATCATTACATATTTGAAAAATCAATATCCCTCTTGCAGCCAAGGATTACAAATGCAACCCACATTCTTCCTTTGCATTTCTTTCTTTTTCCATTTGTCCTAGCATTTCCCTCCCATCATTACCCATCTAGTCCTTCCTTTCCCTTTTCACTTGTTCTCTCCTGAAGCTGTATGTATGCCCTTATGACCACCTCCAAACCCTCATCGTGGCAACCAACAAGATTCCATTTTTTTTGTTTGTTTTTACTCATTTTTCTAATAGGTTAAGCTTATAGCAAGGAGGCTTCAGGAACTGACTGACACACACTAGGGTGAATGCAAACCTATTTTAGGAAGCTGGGTTTAGTAAGGAGCAGGATAAGAGGAAAAAGAGGCACATGGAGAGGGAAGGCCAGTGACCCAGCCTGAGCAGTGCTGGACCGTTGTCTCATGGGGGAGTCATGGTGCATCATTGTACCTGAGCACATAAACATGCCACAAATAAAGAACAGGACAAGGCTGGTGATACCTTCCATCTCTTTATGGTTGGTTGTTCCTTCCAGTATAAAATATGTACTGGTCATTTTTAGATATAAAAAGATAATAGGCACTATCTCTTTTCTCCAATAAGCTCCCTTATAATTCCTATTAATTTTACCTGTTTGCAGCATGTAGGAACCAAATAAGTAGAATCAAACTTCAGTTTGGCCAAAGAATCAAAGCAAGAAATAGAACTCCTTCTTGGAGTTCATTCAAACTACATACATAATAGCTTTATTTTTGCTACTATGGTAACTTTTTAAAAAAGTACAATGGATAAAGTATTTATTGAAGACACAGAAAACAACATGATAACACTTCATTAATTTATACTCAATAGGAATATTAGTTGCCTTTTCACATTTTTGACATTTACTTATGAATAGGTTATTAATTACTCATTTTTAGAACAATTACATCAAAGGAGTTGACTACATCTTTTAGGTATAATAAAGGCTACTGTTTCGTGTACTAGGTTTTCTGTTAAGTGCTTGACATCTGTCAACTCATTTAATCCTCACAGAACAATGTAGTGTTGGGATCATCCTCATTCTATAGATGAGAAAACTGAGGGTGATGCATAGATTGAGCATATCGTAAGCAAGTGATCAAGTCTGAATTAGAACTCACATTGCCAAAGAGAATTCTTTTTACACTATTGCAGCTTATCTCTCTATGGTAATAGTGAAAGAAAAATTCAGAATTCAACAAGCATATCTTGAGTGCTCACTGCATGCAAGTCATAGAGTAGTGTGGACTGGACAACATAACCATTTGTCAGACTCAGGCACTGCCCTCAGGCAGCTTACAACCTAAAATAATAGATGTTACACAGCTATATTCATAACTATAAAATAAAAGAGAAACCCACAGATGTCAAAAATAAGTTACCTTAATATTAAGAGAAAGGAGATCGTTTCTGGCAGGGTAGGACTGAATAAGGCCTTAGGAAGAAAGTAGCATTTGAGATGAGCCTTAAATCCTGTAAATTGAATAGTTTTGCACCAACTGGTCATTCACTAACATTTAGAATTTAGTTTCTAAAAATCCAGAATGGCTCTATATGAACTCTAATATGAATTCAGTTGCTGAGAACTGTGTTTAAACCGAGTATCTAAAATTATACTTATGAAATTATGCTTTGAGCTTCAAAGTTTAGAAACTGGCACTTTGGTTTCATATTATATATGGAGAATGCATTTTTGCCTTTTCTCTAAGCTTCTAGTTTTCTGTATAGGATAAAACATTTTCTGTCCTGAAAATATTTACAATTAGACCCATAGTGATGTGGATTTCACCATTAGTATTAGGTTTCTAACTTAGGTTCTAATTTCTTTATTCCATAGACCTGAGGTCAGTAATCTTTACCAAAATATCTAATCTATTTCCCATTTTCATAAAGAAGGTTTTATTAAAACACACACATGTCCATTTGTTTTCATAAATTGTCTATGGTTACTTTTATGTTATAATATTAGAACTGAATAACTGTGTCAGAGACTATACGGCATCAGATCTGAAATGTTTCCTATCTGACCCTTTACAGAGAACATTCTCAGACCCCTGCCATGAACTCGTTCAGCAAATATTTATTAAAGGCTTTCAAGGGTAGGTGACAGGTAGGCAGCCAGTGTGGATAGCTGGTTGAAAGACTGTAGCCTCATTAAACCAGGTTAAAAATTAATTCATAGTGCATTGTATTCTTCATTATAATTATCATGTATAAGGAAAAACTTGAACTTTTGTTATGGGTGACTCAGAATGTAGTATTATTAGGAACTACTCTATTGTACTAGTAGTTAACATTTATTGAGTATTTACTGAGTGCTAGATACAACTATAAGCATTTACTATAAACAGAATATGTCATTTATTCCTCACAACCCTAGGATGTAGGTACTATTAACCTTATTTTATGAATGGTGAAGACCCAGAATGATTTATTCCTGATTCTGCAGCTTGTATTAATATTTTTTAGAGCTAGGACCCTACAGAATATGCTTTTATCCCTGGAGATATTGAAGCAGAGCCTGGATGAGTTCTTAAAAGGTTTAATGGTTTATATAACATGTTTCTCTTTTATATCTCAGTCCTTGACAGAAGCACTTGTAACATTCATATGTGTACCAATATTCTATCTATGATGATTTTGGTGTTCTCTAAGATGATAGAGGTTTTCTCCATCATTCTCACTTTCTTCTGAACCCTCACCAGTAGTGCCTCTAACATATTCATGTTTTTACAAACATTCTGTATTCTTGTGTGTGTGTCGTGTATATTGTTGTGCCAATAAAGATATTTTAATCTTATTGTATTGATATCATTTATAATAACTGACAAAATTTCTCAGACTTTTTTATACACAAGCTGATAGTGGATAAGGAATGGAGCATAAATATGATGCATGAGGCGCTTTTGATGATATAGTCAGAGTACAGATGTCTAGAGAAAAGGTAAATAAACTCATCAGCAATTTGAGAGTGTGACAAAATACAAAAATTATCGTAATTGTAAAAATAGACACTGCTAATAATAATAGTTTTATTCTTATTCTTTTTTTTTTTTTTTTATCTTTTCACATTTATAGAGAGAAATTATCTTTTTGTCTTCAGTGCATAGTTATCTTCACTTTACTTTTTGACAGATAGAGAGAGAGACAGAGACAGAGACAGTTAGAGAACCGAACTGTGGGAACTCCCCAGTTCAGCATGTGGGTCCTGCCTGGGCCGGAGCCGGGATTCGATCCTCGGTCCTCATGGCCTCAAAGCGAGCGCTCAACCCGCTGAGCCGTCCCGGCTTTCCCTTATTCTTATTCTTAATAGAAATAATAACTATCATAATAAAAGTAAAATGAATAAAGAAGAAAATTAGAATTACATCAGATAAGCATTTTAAACATTTCACTGAACATAGTTCCAAACCCTAACACGTACATTTATGATTTACATATATTGGACCATGCATATCATGCTAGTATAAAATCTGTTTGCTTTGCTCATTTTCTTTAAAAATCAGGGGTATCTTTTCATTTCAATAAATGTGAACCTACTCATATATAATCATTTTTATAGATACAGAATACTCTCAGAGATGCTTTACATACTTTATTCAACCAAAACCTTATTGCAAAATATTATTCTTGTTTATTGTCTTTTTTTAATACAATAAACTTTGATAAACACCCTCTACTAGCCTGTAACATAAATTGTCTACAATTTATTCTAATTATCTGCAATTAGAAGTGTTGAATAAGAGAGCACGTATATTTTAAACTCATACTTAGAAATTTTGCCTACCCCTTTTTGAAAGCACTTTGCCAGTACACATCCAGATTCTTAGATGGGGCCCTGCTGAGCTGTGGCAGACAGAGGGGTGGTGTGAGGGAGGTGGGGGGAGACAGAGAGGACAGTATGCCTGTTCTGAGGGAGGGGCTGTTGGGCAACAGAGACCAAGGGGTGTGTGATGGGAACAGGTCACAATGGGCGGGAGAGGATAAAAGCTGTCCCATGGGGTGGTTTAGGCCTAGGCTCAGGGGCTTCCATTTCCAGAAGACAGGAGTATTGGGATTACATTTGGTAGCTGAAATTGCTGAATCGAAGAGAAGGGGCTATTGTGAACAGGTGTGCCTGGCCCAAAAGAAAGTCTTCCTCAAGTGAACACCAATACCTGTGCACCTGGACTTCTCCAGGGACCCGGATATCTGAACACCCAGACATCTCTGTGTTCTAGGCAGGGTGCAGTCTGGTCCACGAACAATTGTCTCCTAACACCGAGCAGTTATTAATCAGCGCCTCACCCTGTCTTTAGTCATAGAGACAAAAAGCCTGCTAGCCTCCCTGCTACAGCTATCTGGGACACAAGGATTTTGTCAAGGTGTGGTGAGCCCCTTGGAGGTGTGGAGGAGCCCCTCGGAGCTGTCTGGATAAAAGGGTGCCATGGACGGTCAATCTGCATTACCATATTACACAGCCCAAAGCAGCCCTGCAACAGGCATGTTCAATACGTCCATGGGAAAACTCCAGCAACAACTGTACAAGGGGGAGTATACTCTATTCAAGTACGCACCAATGTTTGAGAGCGACTTCATACAGGTCAGCAAAAGAGGAGAAGTGCTTGATGTACACAGCCGTGCTAGGAGGGTGACTGTGGGCATCGTTCGCACCAGCCCCCACCTCGTACTACCCGATGTCATGCTGCTGGCGCGGCCAGCTGCTGTCTCTGATGACTATGACAGATGTGGCCCTGCCACCCAGGAGAGAGGTAACAAGCCTACACAGACCTTAGAACTAACCAGGCTGTTTCCCTTGAAGTTTGTACAGATATCCATCCACAACAGCAGAAAACAACAGCTCCACCTGAAGCTGGCCACTGGCCGCTCTTTTTACCTTCAGCTGTGTCTGCCTTCAGATACAAGAGATCTTTTCGTTCACTGGGAAAACCTCATTTACGCCCTGAGACCACCCATAGATGTTTACAGTAGTGCCCGGGCCATTCCATTTGGGGACACACTGGCCATAAGTGGGTTTGAGGAAGAAGACAATAGCCCATAAAGGTAAGTTCTTGCAGAGTCTCTAGAAGACAGAACCAGGGTGCTTAGAACCACTGAAGGCGCTGCAGAACTTCTGGTACTGAGGCTTCACTAAGAACACATCTGCATTTAGAAGTGCTCAGGACCAAAGAGCCTCCACTGGCAGGCCGTGCCACATTGGGGAGAGTCCTCTGCTTCTTCAAAGCATTCCTCAAGGCTATATTTCAGAGATCCCTTAGCTGTCAGCAACTCTTAATTTCGTATCAATATTGTATTAGCGGCAATGTTGTAACCATCCAATCTATTCTCAAACATATACCACTCTGACCTAGTCGGCTGACATGCTGTGGAACATAACGGCTCTCCCTGACTGCCAATACTGAGTTTTGTATGCATCAGTAGCACCGTGACGTGCTGTCTGCATGTACACCATTCGTTAGTAATTATAAAATATTAAAGTGCATACCACTTTGCCAGCAGAAACACTAACACAAGTGTCTTTTTTAAAGTGTATGAGGCTACTCACTGGCAAATTATGATAGTGCGCTCCCTGGGACAGGACCTGTCATTGTGGTCACTGTGGAGATGCTCTAGAGGGGATTTCTGCATCAAATGGGACATTGGACTTGAGACCTCAAATTTCTTCTCCTAAACATATGTTTAGCTATAGGTATACAAGGGAGCAGACCTTCCTGGTCCCACTTTCTTTACTTCACTTATTTTGTCTTCCTCCTAGGAAAAGGCCTTCCATTTCTCTGGAAGAGATCAAGTCAGCATTGGGAACCTTCCCAGGACCCCTGAAGTGTTTGGGGCCACCTATTATGGTTATGCTGGGGAGGAATGAATTCAACACGCCTCCTACATGTACTGCATTTAGAGGTCACATACTTCAGTCACAAAGCCCACATTGCCTGACACAAAAGCAGGTGTGGGAGCAGGAGCAGTGATGACAATAGGCGCCTCCCTAGGTGCCATGGGTGTGGCTGCAGCTGGTCTGCAGACTCAGAAGAGAAACAAAGCATTAGCAGGAGCAGCCCTCACATATCCAGGAAGAAGTGCTGCCAAAGTGGATGCTTTCAACGTGTTTTAATTGTGTTATTGGGAAGGCTACAAGCCTTTCTTGTCTTTAGAAGGTACCTCCAGCACTTCAGAGAGCTGCTGGCCTCTCCCCAGGAGGCAGCATGGGCAGTGAATGCAGGAGCAGAGACTACCGACAGGTTACCAAAACAGCTCAAGTCTCAGTATCAGGACCCCTCCTCTCAACCTTGCACTGAAGGCTACTCTGAGGGAACAGGATGGAAGCCAGAGGGTCTCTACCCAGCAGGACTGACTCCTTAGAAAAAGCCTCACAGCCCTGTACTACACATGGTGCAGAGGTGGACATCTCACTCAAGACTGTAGGAAAGCAGTATCATCTGCCATAAGAAAATGCAACTCAGATTCTCTGCTCCAATAATACAATGCTCTATTAACAGGAAATGGTAGCCATAAAACTAATGGCAATTTAATGTTGGACTCTAAACAATTTTTAACTCCCTTAACTTGCTATTTGTGATTAAATGAAGAGATGACAGAACAAAATATTAAAGACTGCTCTCAAAGTTTGTTGTCCATTTATGATCTACATTTATTAGTCAAGGAAAATTCTAAAATTTCCAAAATATATAGCCTGGGACAGAAGCAAATAGGGAGCAGGATGATGTAAATGAAGCCACAAAAGCAACATGGCATCATAGTTTTTAACAATTTTAACATTAACTTGGACCTTGAATAGGTTACCTATTCCTTCTTTAAATGATTACTTTGAGAATTAGAGATAATACATGTGAAATATCTGGCACATAGTAGGCACTGTGTAAACTGTAGTGATTATTATTACCAAGACTGTTGAACAACAAATTTGAGATTAATTATACTTTCTAGAAAGAGCTTCATTTCCCCAAGTTCTCCATTCTTGATTTTCTTTTAAATCTTTGCCCAACTTAAATTTTATTTAACTGCTTTGAAATCATACTAAAGTACCTAACATATTTTATAAAGCTTAATGTTAATTTTCTAATATTTAGAATTGTTTCTTTAAAAACTTTAATAATAGAGTCATAACCAAAAAACAAAATGTCATGTAAAAACTAGGAAGACATAAAAGGTTAGATAAAACCTGAATATAAAATAAATTCAAAATCAAGACAAAAAGTAGAAATTAATCTTAGAAGTATAAGATAATTTTGCAGTATAAGATACTTTTCCAAATTAAAAAAAAAATCTAAGTTTAAAAGTGATACATCATATACTTTTATAACTCAGAACCTGGCTTCTGATTAAGTATGCATTTCCATATCTTCATGTTTCTGAAGCTTAGCACTGTACTTTGAATATAGTAGATATTTGATACATGTTTGCTGGATTCAATTAAAGTCAGGGTTATAAATATGAAATAAATATAATTTATTCCAAACCTAAACTCTGAGCATATGTAAACTTGCACAGCTCTATACTAACTCTACTGATATCAAAGTCTCCTGTACCAAACTGTAAGGCAGTGGTTTTTCATGAGGCCCTATATGCACAGTGCTTTTAACTTAATGATTTTTAATAGTCTCTAAAAATGTATTTTCTTATTTCTGAAACCTCTAAGGGCTTGTGGTCCATAGCAGGAACTTAAAGATGAATAATGAAATGGTTTCAAAATTATAGTCAATGTTTTTAGTGCTCTGGACTCATTTTTGGAATGTACTGCATAATCCTCAATGATATACATTATTCTACAATGTTCTATTGTGCTAAGAAAAAGAATCACTTAACTATGTTTTTAAAGAGCCCCAATATGTTTCCTTATAAGTCACTTTTATTATATTATTTTATTTAAATAATATACACTGTGATTTAAATTCAGAACAGTATTCTTAAAAATGAAATATTTTCAGATCACAATATTAAACCTTATAAACCTTATTAACAACTCAATATTTCTGGAAATAGTACCATGGCCAAAATTAAAAAAACACATAAAATTATACAAAGTATGTCATATGCACATATGTACATCAAGTTATATAGATATGTTACTGACCTTAACTGAAGAAAAATCACAAAGAAAACAATATACTAATTGGATTTTCAGGGCAGAAAAAGAATGTACTTAAAAACATAGGCAACCATTTTTATATTTTATCATACTTTAAGAAAAGCAAACCATTACCTGTGCAAGAATGGGGAAGCCAAGGTTCCTACATCCATTACAAGGAGTTAATGCTTCCCAGAGTCCTGAGGGCCCACATGTGTTTCCATCATCATCTTCTTCTTCCACTTCTCCTGGTGACAAATTTATTGTAGATGAAGTTCTCTGAAATTAAATTTATATTATACCAACATATTATATCAATGTTATTTGCAAATCTTGAGATCAATTAAATTGCATAAATATCTTATGGCATGTTAGCAAGCAAAAGTCAGCTTATTTCTAGCCAAAGTTATGTGGCTGTGCCATGTGAATCCACCAAAAAAATATGTGTAATTCAATTTTATGTTTAAGTGAAAAAAACTGGGTGAGAAAGGTGACCCACGAAAAGAGTTAAATAACAACAAATGAGAAAAAGTTTATGACTTATAAATGCAATCAGAAGAGTAGCACGAAAATACTTTATTAAAATAAAAATTGGTAAAATGACCATTATTTTTTCATGTCACCAAAAAGGCAGTTTGGTTTTGGAAAAAAGATTAATAAAATTTTATATTATATATATTAACAGGGGTAATTAATCATAGGAGCTTCATGTTTACTTTTGCTACTTCCATAATCCCACTAAAATGACAGTCAAGGGTGTTTATAAATGGTCTAAACCCAAGCTTGTTCAACCTGTGGCCCACAGGCCATATGTGGCCCTGGATGGCTTTGAATGAGGCCCAATACAAATTCATAAACTTTCTCTCTTTTTTTTATTGTTAAATTTATTGGAGTGACAATTTATTGATATCAGTTACATTGTTTCCAGATGTACAATTGTACACTACATTTTCTAAACATCGCATTATGTACTCACCACCCAGAATCAGCTCACTTTCTATCATCATATGTTTGATTCCCCCTTCCTACTCCCCCCAACCCATCTCTCCCACCCACTTCCACCCTTACTCTCAGGTAACCACTAAACTATTGACTGTGCCCATGAGTCTTTGTGTTTTTGTTCCTTTCAGTTTTATACTTTCTTAAAACATGAGATTTGGTGTGGGCAGAGTTTTTTTCTTTCTTTTTTTAAGCTCATCAGTTATCATTAGTGTTAGTGTATTTTATGTATGGCCCAAGACAATTCTTCTTCCACTGTCCAGGGAAGCCAAAAGGTTGGACACACCTTGTAAACCATAAGACCAACAATAACAGGAGAGATGTTAGCAGATGATCAATATCAAAAAAACTTCTAGATAATGATAAACAGATGGGTAGAAGTTACTTGATTTAGCAAATTTGAGAAAAGTGCCTACGAGAGGCAAGAATAAGAAGCTGGCCTGTTCATGGCTCAGTACCCTCAAAAGGGCTTAACAATTGAAGAGATTGACTACCTGTGAAGGTATAGGTGCTCATGAGGCTAAAACAAGATGGAAACTATATATTAGAGAAAGTTAGATCTCTAGAATCTTCTCCTTCTCATTCAGCCAAGAAACTAAACCTTTACTATCTGAACAGAAACTGGATGTTTACTCTCTGGTGAGGGTGAAACTAAGGGATTATGAATTCTAAGAATCCAAGTAGAGTGAGCAGAGAGACATCTCTCTAAAAACAAACAAAAATTTAAGTCACATAATGCAATACATGGGTGATATGATGTGGACTTGTACATCTGGAAACTATCTAATTGTTACCGACCAATGTCACCCCATTAAATTTAACAATAATAAAAAAATTAAGTAAATATCTATGTAGTAAGTGAAGATTCCCAATTCACTCCAGTACCTTCCCACATTTGCCTTAGAGTATATGGCAACTAGATTTATATACCCAGTTAGTACACTAGAATATATTTCTCTCTGTATAAATTAACCTCCTAAAAAAAGATCTATAAAGACCTAGGAAAAACAGTGAGGTCTATGCCTTAATGCCTGCTCTGAAGCCCATTTCTCAACAAACTCCACCCACATAAATAGTTTCTGATTTTTTTAATAAATTTGAAAAAGAACCCAAAGTTCACCATGTATTAATATTTGAAAGAAGCCTTTAACAGAGGCCAAAAATAAACATACAGAAAAACGTTATAAATAGTATCTTCAAAGAAATAGAAGATATTTGCTTCCCTAAAACAAAAACAGAATGCTCCACATCAAATAAATACATAAAATCCAATAGAGCAGTTGGAAAATAAGTCTGAGGAAATTTCCCAGAAGACAGAACGTAGAACAGAAGATGAAAAGAAGTTACAAGTTAAGAAAACTAGGGGATCGAATTAAGAGGCTTATGTAGAGATGATAGAAATAATACAAGAAATTGTGCCAGAACTGAAGAAAAGTTTTATATTCAAAGAGTCTTCTGAATGCTCAGTAGAGTGAAATTTTTTTTTAAAAAAAGAAAGAAGTTTGTCTAAAAATCTTCAGAACATAGTGTTTAACACAACACTGATAGATCTTGATTATTAAAGTTAGTAAAGGTATTTTATATATTGAATTATAAATAGCATCCACTCCCCACCACAAAAAAAGTTGTTGATTTTAAAAATAGAATATACGACTTCATAAGACTGTTTTTGGCATTCATAAATTTCTCTTTCTCAATTTTTAATAACTGATAAATTCTGAAGTTAAGTACTCCCCTAATAATTTACTGTCTATAAGATACAATAATAATAATGTTAACAGCTGCAATCTATTGAGCACTATTCATAATTTTAATTCACACAGCAACCCCTTGAGACAAATATTAAGCTAAGGCACAGAGAAGCCAAGTAAAAGCCAAAGTCACAGAGTTGGTAGGTAGCAGACAATCCAGACTTCCTGATGCTAGAGCTCACCCCGTTATCCACTACATTACGTTGCCTCTCATTCAGCACAATAACCTGTAAAAGGAAGTATATTGAACTACAAAGCTAATGCAACTGCAATATAAATAAAAATAACGTATTTGTTAACATATTTCTACTACAGGATGATACTAGCAAAAACATTTTGCTATCTGTGATAGCAAGTGATAAATTTCATAGTTTGATACATAGCAGCTCATACTTTCATAAATATACATTTCTCAAATCAGTAATATAAGGTGGTTAATAACCCTGGGATTTCTGGTCCTACAGATCACTTGGGTGAAAATATCTTGGGATGTTTAAAACCTTAATACAGCAAGAGCATCTGTATGTTTGATCAAAGCTGTCTACAAAAATTAATAGAAAGATCAAATAGGCATCTCCTTCACCAACTCATGATCAGTTACTGGTTTGATCATCAAGGTAGACATGGCCTGGCACTATAAATCACTACATCCTTGAGTAAGAATTACAGTATTTTTAGGTTAATCAGTCCTTTTCTTTCTCTGTCTCTTTCTCCTCCCCAAATAAAAACGCTATTTATGTCTTTTCCCTGATCAAAAACCACCAATTATTAATACTTCTCAATACACAGCAAATAATATCCAGATTCCTTAAAGCTTCAAGGTTCTATGATCAAACTATTTTTCAGCCCTTTTCTTATTCTATTAGACTCACCCCAGACTATAACCAAAGGAATTGTTTACCTTTTCTTAGTCATGCTTTTATTCATGCATCCATCTTACTTCTTTGAACAGCATGTACTGGTTAAAAGTTTAGACTCTCAAATTAGTTCTGGATTCAAGTTTCAATTTTCCAACTTATTAGCCTAATTTTTAGTGCACTTTTCCTCAGATATCACCACTGTCAGCCTTACTTACATTATCTCTGTAATGAGAAATTAATACATTAGATTCCCTTAGATTTTTTCCTGATAATTAAGTGACATAATGAATATAAAGTGCCTGACATATAATAAGGTTTCAATAAATATTAACTACGATTTTAGCTAGTATCCTCATGTAATCCCCCCGATTCCTCAAAATGCAGTTCAACTTTTACCTCTTACATAAAAATTTCCAACTTTCCATAAACAGAAATGATATTGGTCTCTTCTGAGCGCCTATAGCTCCTTTGCGGGGGGGGGGGGGGGGGGGGCATTATTTTTATTGTTTTTTTAGAGAGAGAGACAGACAGAGACAGAGAAAATGGGGAGGGCCCAGAGCAGTCTCCATAGTTGACAGCATTAGTTTTCCATATAGTTTCACTCCACAGGTGGGCACGGGGCTGCGCAGGGCAGGAACTGGGCTGGGAGCCTCCCACATAGGCCCCAGCAAGAACTGAACTGGGAGCGCACCCCAGTTCAGCATATGGGTCTACATGGACCTGGCCCAGGATTCGATCCTCAGGCTCCCGGGCTGCAAAGTGAGCGATTAACCCGCTGAACCATCCCAGTTTCCACTGAATGCCTATAGCTCCTGCTGTGAGTTTGTGTATTATGATAGTTCACCTAAACTTTGAGATAACAAATGGCATAGTAGCAAAAAGCATCAGCTTTAAAGTCAGATAGATACGTAGTTAAGTCCTGGCTCTACTGCTTGCAAGCTGTGCGACGGAGCAGATCACATAATTTTATTAATCTTTAGGTTCCTTATCTGCAAAGTAGGCATAATGCTATTTTTATTATCTTTATCCTGAAAGACACATGAACACACACACACACACACACACACACACACAAGTGTGGCTTACTTCTTATTCTAGTTATCTGAAAGCAAATATTGCCCTTTAACACTTGTATTTCTTACAATGTGTTGTACATAATGGAATTTAATAGTTGTTGAATGAATTATTATATAAATAAATTTCACACTTTGTATAAATTTGCATATCAAAAAAAGTTTACTAATATTAAGGAATGTATACAATTGGATCACAGATCTCATTATTGTTATTTTAATTTTATTTTTATATTAGCCATTACCAATAGCATTAACAGAAATAAAATCTATCAGTAGTTTAGCACTGCCCCCTAAAGACAGTATACAAATTAGCTGTGTAAACCTATAATTTTCCACTTCACTGCTTTACAATTGAAGATGACTGGGAAATATCTCATCAATAAGTATAATTTTCAATTGTATATGAGAAAGAGGTCCCATGAACATACAAACTTAGAGTTTCTATTATTTCAAATGACTTTTAAACTTTTTACTTGAGATCCAACTGTGTTCCTAAAGTTCCAGATGTCAGAAAATTCTTTCAAAGAATAAATGTCATAATACATAAATACCATAGGGAAATAAATTAGAGTTCAAAGAACAATACTTCTAGAATAATTATAGCAG
>PVKE010021254.1:11845-26801 GCA_004027555.1 Craseonycteris thonglongyai | reverse complement strand
TAAAAAAAAAAAAAAAAAAAGGACACCCCCCCCCCGACCCTTTTTTAATTCTTTTAAGATTTATTGGGAGAAGATGAGTGAAGGGGGAGGGCCCAGAACAGTCTCCACAGCTCTACATCATTAGTTGTGACATGGTTTCATTCCACACAGGTGGATGTGGGGCCACATGGGGCGGGAACCAAGCTAGGGGACTCCCCCATGGGAGCAAGAACCTTCATCACCATCCCGGCAATTACCACCCACGCCGTAACTCAGCATATGGGTTTTTGCGGGCTAGGGCTGGGACTTAATCCCTGCACCTCATAGTTGCAAGGCAAGTACTCAACCTGCTGAGCCATCCCAGCATCCCCCAGAAAAAGATTCTTCAGTTCTAATTTTCTTCCAACTACATATCTTCACGTAGCTGTGATAACAAATTCCCCAAGGAGGAGTGAGGACTGCAGTGTTCTCCAGAGAAGAGCAGGGGGTGGGGCGTAGGCACTGACCGTAGAGAGGCACCTTGTTTTTGTTGTTTGCTAATCTAATCTGATTTTCATGTTAAACGAAACTGTATTCTGTTTTTCTGTACTAAGCAGACTAAATATACTAATTGGAACATCTGTGGATGTTGGTGGTAGTAGCATGTAGTATAGTGTTTTCAGGTTGAGCTTGAAAGATAGGAGAAGGCACTAACTTTGAGGTCTTGGGATATGTTTGGGAATGCCTGAGCATTGATCTCAGTATTGTGCTTGTGTGAGTTAGAGCTTCTAGAGCTGTCTGAGTAACATTTTACAAGGAGGGGAAAGAAAAACATTTTAAAAATGACTTGTAGAACACAGTAATAATCTGGTAAAGGAATAAGATTTAAGGAAGTTTCCTTGGTTTTTGTTAACTTTATCAAGAAAATTGATGTAGAATTTCCACTATTGACCTGGTTTGCAGTTGAACAAATGAAATGTCTGTACTGAGAGAGCAGACCTTGAAGATATCTAAAC
The DNA here is from genome assembly GCA_004027555.1 of Craseonycteris thonglongyai. Taxonomy (NCBI): domain Eukaryota; kingdom Metazoa; phylum Chordata; class Mammalia; order Chiroptera; family Craseonycteridae; genus Craseonycteris; species Craseonycteris thonglongyai. The sequence continues at coordinate 25,827 of PVKE010021254.1, read as the reverse complement.
TGCAACATGGCCAAGGGTGTCGGCACACAGACCCCTTCTTACTTGTCGTGTGATTTTGACCAGTGATAGGATGGCGTTCACATGCCCCTTCATGTGACCACCCTTCTGAGTGCTGGCTGACCCCAGGGAGGGCTTCCTGGGAGTTTTTTTGCCTGATGCGTGGTAGGGGTGGGATTAAATTTTTGTTGAATTAATATAATTATGCAGTCACTTTTATATTGTATGTTTGGGCAGTTTCTCTGTTGAATTAAAAAATAGTATTGCACTTAAATATTCTAAGAGTGAAAATACCACATGCACAAGTAATAGGCAGAAGTTTTAAAATAAGCTAGGTAAGATGAATTAAAACTCAATTTTTTGTCACTTAGGCTCAAACTCGTGTTAAGTTGAATTTTCTGGACCAGATTGCAAAGTACTGGGAATTACAGGGAAGTACTCTGAAAATCCCTCATGTGGAGAGAAAGATCTTGGATTTGTTTCAGCTTAATAAGGTAAAAGGCTAATGGCCACCCTCTCTGACTTACGGTCATTCTGACTGCATGAATGTGAACCTATTTGCCTTAAAAAAATACTACTTTCATTAAGTATGTAATTGAGTGAAATTCTTCATTTATTTTGGTGATTGATGGACTCTACTTATCAGGTCCAAAAGGCTTACTTATCTTACAAAATATTTTATTGTTGGGGATTTTTTTGGTCATTTTTGAACTTCAGAATAGTCTTCTAAGATATTCCTTTCTTTTTTTTTTTAAGATTTAATTTATTTTTTGACAGTCAGAAAGAGACAGAGAGAAGGGGGAGGTCCCAGAGCAGTCTCCATAGTTGTACGTCATCAGTTTTTGACACGGTTTTGTTCCACACAGGTGGGTAGGGGGCTGCACAGTGCATGAGCTGGTCTGGGGGCCTCCTGCATGGAAAGCACCCCAGTTCAGCATATGGGTTCTCATGGGCCGGGGCTGGGATTCAATCCTTAGTCCCTGGGACTGCAAAGCGGGCGCTTAACCCACTGAACCCACTCAGTTTGTGGAAATTTTTAAGGGTCACTGAACTGAACTTTTTTTTTTTTTTAAAGATTTATTTTTATTGTTTTTGACAGAGAGATGCAGAGACAGAGAGAAGGGAGAGGTTCCCAGAACCGTCTCCATAGTTGCACGTCATTGGTTTTTTCAGTTGAACTCTTTTTTTAATCAGAGATTTGTTAATTTAGTTCTTTCAGAAAATCCTGACCACTTTGGAAAACTGAGAACTACCTTTTGCGGGACACAACTTGTTTATGGACTGTGCTGTCAAAGTGATGTTTTATTTTCTAGCTTAAAAATAATAGCACATTATGTTTTGGCTTAGAAAATGTATTTTTAAAGAATTACCTCAGCCGAGAACATTTTGTTCTTGGGGTTGTACCTAGGCATGAGGGAATAGAAGTGGTTTCCATAGAAGTATTTCTAATTTCTTTTAAATTTTATTTAACAGTTAGTTGCAGAAGAAGGTGGATTTGCAGTTGTGTGCAAGGATAGAAAATGGACCAAAATTGCCACCAAGATGGGGTTTGCTCCTGGCAAGGCTGTGGGCTCCCACATCAGAGGGCATTACGAGCGCATCCTCAACCCCTACAACCTGTTCCTGTCTGGAGACAGTTTGAAGGTGAGTCTTGGGGTGAGCCTTAACCTATCCTGTTTCATTGCCCATTGGCATATTGACTTTAGGGGCACTGGGAAGACTTTGATCGTGTGTGGAGGATATTGTTTGTAGACTTTGGAATTTTTCTTCCTATGTCTTTGTTCTGTTTTGAGCGTAGCCATACTTAGAAGTTTGTTTTTGGAATGAATCAGGTTGTAGAGGAAATGCCCTTTTGTTGTCAAAAGCTGGAATCTGTTCACTTCAGTCTAGACGTTTCTTCCTTACAACTAGGAGTGAAATATTTTCTACTTATTAAGGCTTAATGCTTTTGCATCCACAAAAGTATGTTCCTGGTTGTCACTTGAGCATACAACATGTGAAATAACTTGCCCACTTGTTCTCTTACTAGCTGAGACCTTGTCAAGGTGATTTTCAGATAGAATGTTGATACTGGTAAAGGGGAGCTAATGGATCCCTCTTCTAATACAGCTTCTGTGTAGCCATGCTTGTTTCCTTACAAAGATGGTATTTGCCACATAAATGAAACCTTCAGGTAAAACCTTTTTTCTAATTAGAGTAAAACAGTACTATAAAGACTTCCTACTTCAAGGCCCTGGTAGAAAAAAAAAGAATGTAATCCATGCACACCCTTCAAGTCACTGCTCGTAGAGCAGTGAGCCTATCATTTTCAGAGTTGTTACTTTAGAGAGATGGGGAGAGGACTGTTCAGGGCTCACCTGCTGCTCAGGACTGTCTTGATGCAGCATGCCCCCTGTAATGCTAAAACCTGCCATTCTCCTGAGCACTGTGTTTTCCTCTCTCCCCTCTTGATTCCAGGTGAGCTTTCTTTGCAGCCGAGAAAAACATGTCCAGTCTCATGCTCAGAAAGTTGTCTGTTTGAATGTACATTGTGTGAGTGTTTTGTGAACCCATGGATAGAATTGTTTAGAACATTGTATATGGAACCTCTGTGCATCTATTTTATAGTCAGATCTAGACATAGTTGCCCACAATAAATTTTCTCCTTACTAACTTTCTCATCTCAGTGTGGAAATTACAGTGAATAAGGGGAAAGAGACAGTCTACATGCTTCTGGGATGCAACATTCTAGAAACATCTCATAGGTATACTTACGGAGATGGTGAGGGTAGTTTCAGAGTTGAAAAGCACGTAAGCATTTATACAGTCAGTCTGACAGGAACAGGTATTTAAAGGCATCTTTACAGACATCATGTCTGCACCACATACTATGTGCCAGGTGTGTTCTAGGCACTGACACATTGATACAGAAAGTTTAAAAACAAAGGGAAGTGTGATGAAAAAGTTACTCCCAACCCTCTTACCTCCTTTTCACCCCACGGCAGAGTGCATTCTTCATATGTGTATTGTATCCTGCTTTCCCCCTACTTAACAAATGCTTAGGATTAAGCATTTGCCATGCCATCGAATGTTTTTGAAAGTAGTTTTTAATGACTGGCATTCCAAGAGAACTTCAACAGCACAATGTGTTTTCCCAGTGTCTGCAGAAGCCAAACCTGGCCACAGACACAAAGGACAAGGAGTACAAGCCCCACGACATCCCCCAGAGACAGTCTGTGCAGCCCTCAGAGATGTGCCCCCCGGCCCGGCGGGCAAAGCGCATGGGAGTTGAGGTGAGAGCTATGTGCACTGTGTGTGTGCAGGGGGTGCCGTCAGGTGGTCGGAGGGTACAGGACCCATTTCTAGGTGTATGCTTCCTGGACAGATGGCTGCTTGATTGTTAGCAGTCGGGGTCTTGGGAAGAATCGGTGTTCGTGATGATGGTATTGGGTTTGCCTGTTGCCCTCATGAAGTTAGGCAGTGTTTATTGGAGAGTAGTGCTAGGAGGTTTGAAGCCAGGGAGACTTTTGTTTAAAAGAAACTATTTTTTAATAACCAGAGAAGTTGGAAGATAGTGAAAGCTATTCTCAATTTTTTTCAGGCTTCCTAGAAAAAGGAGTATGGGATCTGTGGCAAACATTTATGCTAAGACAAAATCATTATGCAGCATTGGGGGGAGGGGGGCATCAAATATATAAGATGAAATGAGGGTGAAACACAAGGCAGGATCAGGGGGCCTGAGAGACTGAAAGCTTTAAGGCTTTCCTGGGCGGTCTCCCCTGGGAAAGGGAGAAGCGTCCTCTCCCAGTTGCCTGGTTCCCACCCAGGTGGGCTGGGTGTGGGTTCCTGCCCAGCCTTATGGGCGTGTGAGTGTTAGGAGTTGGTGATTAATAGAGTGTTAGGAGCGATTTATTGTTGGGGAACCTTGTTGCATTAGTCCAGTTTCTAAATGAGACTGTGGTTATTTAAGTAGGTATTAGTGAGGATGAAAAAAGTAAGCCATTTTGTTTCCTGAGGAAATGGGTAACAGAATTGTTTTTCACTTATGTAAGGTGGGGGTATGAAAACGTATATGTAGTGACTCTGTTTTCTGAATTGAGAGTACTTTAGAATTGAGGTTACTTTATTTGAAACCCATAGCGTGCTTAAAATGAAAGTTCCATTGTCTGCAAATCAATTCTTGTTTGAGCATGTCTTTATCTTTAAATGCTTATGACGTGCTCTAGTGTGGTGAACGCCTGGGTCTGCCTTGATGACACATAGTGCTGATGGTCTCGTCCTGGGAGAAATTCTGTTAGCCATGGACATGGAAAACAAGTAAAGTTCCCAAAACACTGCAGCGTTATAGAACACAGACATTGGTTTGCTTTATCAATAAGTATAATCACTTGAAGAAATAATGGATTGTATGACAGTTACAAGTGAAAAATAAATTTAAAGAATAATGAAAACTGAGTGGCTGATATGCCCTTGATGATAAAAGAGGTCCAAACAGTTTAGCAAGGTCAGTTGAACTGGGGAGTTCCCCCAGTTTAGTTCTCTCTCTGTCTCTGTATCTCTCTCTCTCTGTCAAACAATTAATAAATTAAAAAAAAAGGCAAGCCGGGATGGCTCAGTGGGTTAAGCGTTCACTTTGCAGCGCTGGGGACCAAGGATCAAATCTCGGCTCCAGCCCCCGCCTGTGCGGACCCATATGCTGAACTGGGGAGTTCCCCCAGTTCAGTTCTCTCTCTGTCTCTGTCTCTCTCTCTCTGTCTCTCTCTCTCTGTGTCAAAAAATTAATAAAAAAAAATAAAACTTAAAAAAAAATAAAAAAGGTCAGAAGAGTTGTTAAAGGAACAGTTTACTAAAAGAAATAATAGAAAATTATTGGGGAGCCTGAGTCTTCCATAGGTGCTGGCAGACCGTGGAAGAATCTCTGGCAAGCTCTTGACAGGCTGAGGGAATTATGTATATAACTGCTTAGGGTTTGGTTTTGTGGTGAGAAATAGGAAAATAAACGCTGTTCCCAAGTTGGGTAGTAACACTTCCCATTATTTGTTCCTGATCCTTTCACCTTTCCTTATTTTTTAACCTGTTGAAGTGGAGAATATTCTTCCTTCAAATATTCCTCATCCATTCCTTAAATAATAGTGATCTGAAGGGTGAGATCTCTTAAGGGTACAGAGAAATATCTTTCGAATGCTCTAAGGTAGAGACAATTTATAGGCTTATAGTCACCTTGAGGTTCCAATTTGGTTTTAGAAGATTTATTTGTCTTTAAAGGAAATACTCATGTATATCACAACTTTTTTAAAGGCCCTGAATATTAAAATAGAACCAGAAGAGACAACAGAAGCGAGGACTCATAACCTGAGACGTCGAATGGGTTGCCCAACTCCAAAATGTGACAATGGTAAGGAAGTTTATCCACAGAGAGGAAAGTAGCAACAAGTAAATAAGTAAAAACAACTGTTTGTGAAAAGAAAACACTGGGGCAGCTATTACATACTAGTCACTGGGTTGGGCCTTGAGAAATAAAATCTTAATGTATTACTGTCCGTCCCATACTTAAATGACCTGTAGAAGATATGCATATTAGAAATGTGATTTTCTCAGTTATCACTAGTTGCTGTTTTGAAATATGGTTTAGTAGCGTTCACTGAAAAGAAACGGGGGATCCCTGGATGGCTCAGTGGTTGAGCACTCATCTTGTAGCCCTCAGAGCTGAGGATCAAGTGCCGGCGCCGGTCCATGCGGATCTGTGTGCTGAACTGGGGTGTACCCCCAGTTTGGTTCTCACTGGGGTGAACCTCCTATGTGGGAGGCCTCCAGTTTGGCTCCCACCCCAGACATGCTTCCCATGTGGGAGGCCCCTGGCCAGTTCCTGCCCTGCATAGCCCTGTGTCCACCTGTGGAATGAAACTGTTGAAAACTAATGACGTGCAACTATGGAGTCTGCTCAGGGATCTTTCCTTTCTCTCGGTCTCTGTCTCTGTGTAAAAAAAGAAAGAAAATGGGGAAGCCGGGATGGCTCAGCGGATTAAGCGCTCACTTTGCAGCCCCGGGGACCAAGGATCGAATCCCGGCCCCGGCCCGTGTGGACCTACATATATGCTGAACTGGGGAGTGTCCCCAGTTCGCTTCTCACTGGGGTGAGACCCCAGCCCAGTTCCTGCCCTGTGCAGCCCCGCGCCCACCTGTGGAATGAAACTGGAAAAACCGATGATGTGCAACTATGGAGACTGTTCTGGGCCCTCCCCCTTCTCTCTGTCTCTGTATCTCTCTTCTGTCTCTGTCAAAAACAATAAAAATAAATCTTTAAAAAAAAAAAAGAGGGAAAGCTGGGATGGCTCAGCGGGTAAAGCACTCGCTTTGAAGCCCCAAGGACCGAATTCCTGCCTCGGCCCATGCAGACCCACATGCTGAGCTGGGGTGTTCCCCCCCCCCCCCCCCAGTTCAGTTCTTGCCAGGACCTATGTGGGAGGCTTCCGGCCCAGTTCCTGCCCTGTGCAGCCCTGTGCCTGCCTATGGAGCGAAACTATATAGAAAACTAATGTCAACTATAGAGACTGCTCTGGGCCCTCCCCCTTCTCTCTGTTTCTCTCTGTCAAAAATCAATAAAATAAATCTTAAAAAAAAGAAAAGAAGTGATTGGTGCAAATCATCGGTGCTTTTGTCTGGATGTCTGATGGATTCATTTCAGCAAGCAGGCAGACATGCTCTGAATCAGTCCTCACTGGTAGCTGCCTGCCTGGTCCTCGATGTCAGTCACTGAGCAGTAGGTTTGGGACTCGCTGAAGAGAAATCCTGTACCCTGTGTAGTCACGTACCTGCAAAGGAACATGTTACTGAAATTGGTTCTTTGTGATTGGTGAGTTGGTGGAAAGGTGGCAGTGTAATGGAAAGTTACACTATAGTTAGAACTACTCCTTGATTTTTATTTATTTATTTTTTAATGTTTTATTTATTTATTTTTGACAGAGAGAGAGAGAGAGAGAGAACTGAGCTGGGGGAGCTCCCAGTTCAGCATATGGTTCCGCACAGGCCGGGGCCGGGATTCGATCCTCGGTCCCCGGCGCTGCAAAGTGAGCGCTTAACCCACTGAGCCATCCCGGCTTCCCTTTGATTTTTTTTTTAATGTCAGTGTTCTTATCTCTGAAACCAATTTATTGTGAAGGATTTAATAGTTCATGGAAAGCGTTTAGCACAGTGCCTACCACAGGATCTTCGTTTAATTGATAGCCAGTGTTTTAGCCAAGAGTCTCTGGAATCAGGAAGTTGCAGAAGTAAGTGGTCTTAGGTCTTGGAGGGTGGTCTGCACTTGGTGAGTGGTTGGTGGTCTGCACTTGGTGAGTGTTTGGTGGTTATCGTTGTGTGTGTCTGTCCCTCACCCTGTCCCCGGAATCAAGAGGGACTTGCTTGCCTCAGTATAGTGATGATGTCTTGGTCTTACAAAGACTATATCTTTGGCTCCTAGTTTAAAAGTAGCATCTTTTGAAGAACATACATCTTGGATTATAAGTGGTGTGCGAGCTTGCATTTTATCATACAGTAATCAGTACTGAGCCCTTAAACATAGTAACACTGGGCACGATTGCTGCTCAGGTGCAGAGAAACATGAAATTCTGTTTGTGTCCAGTGTGTGTTTTGGGAGGGAGACTGAGGTGCATGAGGAAAAGCGAATTACAGAACGTGCTAACTTGGATTGCCTCTTGCAGAGAAAGAAATGAAAAGCAGCATCAAGCAAGAACCCCTGGAGAAGAAAGAGCACATTGTGGAAAGTGAGAGGGAGAAACCCAAGAGTCGGCCTAAGAAAACTACCAGTTCTGTGAGTTTACATCTTTCAACACTTGTACCCCCAAGTTTGTACTTGCCTCACCTAGGACTGCTGGCGTTTTGTCTGATGATGAGGTCAGTTCATAGTGTCCATTGTAACAGGATGTGCACGGATGCGGTCCAGCTCGGTAGGAGTACCTGGGGCTGACAGCCACTCTGGTGTCCAGTGAGCACCAGGTGCCGGCGAGCTAGACGACATGGCGGCTTGCTCGTATATCAGCCCGCCTTCGAAGGAGCCTGAAGGCTTGATCAAAAATCAAGTGGCTGTGCTCCAACTTTTGGGCAAGGAAGGGAAAGAAAAAGCAGGTTGGGGGGTAGGAGGCGAGGACTTGGCCGAGTTGAAGGCGGGAGACCCATGCACTCAGGTGGGAGAGGCTCTGCTCGCTTTTCTTCTCTGCCCCCATTCGGGAGCCCAGTGAGTCGCTTCACTTGACAATGGTGTCTTCCAGCTTGGAATTTGAAATTACTCCATTTAAACATTTTCTTTGTAATATCTCCCCTCCCCCACTAAAATATAATCAGTCAAGTAGCAGAGCCCAAGTTTTCATTTTACTACAGCAAACACTGATGAAAAAGGAAGATTCCCTGTTGAGTTGGATTCTTTGCTTTCTGTTACTGGGTTGTGTGTTAGTTTGCTGGGGTCCCATAACAGAGAACCACAGACTGGCTTAAACATGAGAAACTTACTTTCCCACAGTTCTGGGGGATTTAGGTCTGAGATGAAGCTGATTAGATAGATACGGTAAAATAGATTAGACAGAGCAAAGGGTCATGCTGGTTTTTCCTAAGGCCTAGCCTTGGCTTTAGGTGGCTGCTTTCCCTTGGTCTTCATGTTATTTTGCTCTGTAGTGTGTGTCCTGAACTCTTCTTACAGGACCACTAGTCACATTAGTTTAGGCCCACCCAAATGAGGTCATTTGGGGGACCTGCCTCTTTACAGACCTTGACTCCAAATACAGTTGTGTTCTGGGGACTTGGGGGTTAGGATTAAACACAGTAACATTGGGGAACACAGCCCCTAATAGGTAATAATGATGGATTTTTATCACTGAGTATTTGAGGGACTTCTTAATTAGAATATAAAGCAGTAATTTTTGGATAGGTAGTGATACTTTATTACCGAACGTGTTGTTATTATGAGCTGCTGAAAGCTGGATAAGTAGCAAGCTTTCATTAGAATACATGAGTGAGGAAGCTGGGAGACTACATGTTTGAGAGCTGGGAATTCCTGAGGTGTTGGGAAATCTTGGTCACGGAATGTGAAGCAGTTGTATGTGCTGTACCCCTTAGGGGGAAGCGCATTCATCTGAGCAGAGTAGAGAGGCTGGATTATGCCTTAGATCCAGTTAAATTCTTAAAATTTCATGAAACGAAACAGCAGCTCATGCCGTTTTGCTCTGTGCTGCAGGTGGACCTGTATGTCTGCCTCTTGTGTGGCAGCGGCAATGATGAGGACCGGCTTCTCTTGTGTGATGGGTGTGATGACAGTTACCACACCTTTTGCTTGATCCCACCCCTTCATGAGGTCCCCAAGGGAGACTGGAGGTGTCCTCAGTGTTTGGCTCAGGTAAGAATTACCTGCACTGGTAGTCGCAGAAAACATCCTTCACGGTACTTTTCTTTGCCTTTGGGTCTTAGACTTAGCAATTAATAATAGTGAGGCTCCTAAAGGAAACTGGACTACATATGAGTAGAAGATCTTAGAGTGTTCCACAGTTATGCAACGAGCCATGAGGAGAAAAAATACGTTTTTAATAAAAAAGCATTATATGCCGGGATAGCTCAACTGTTGATCACTTGCCTTGCAGTTGTGAGGTCCAGGTTTGATTCCCAGCCCCGGCCAAAGCAAATCCATATGCTGAACTGTGGCACAACTGGCAACCACCATCCCAGCTTCGAAGGTTTTTGGCCTCCATGTGGGAGGCCTCTGGTTCAGTTCCTGTCCCAAGTGGCCCCATGTCCACCTGTGTGGAATGAAGTCATGTCACAACTAATGATGTACAACTATGGGGACTGCTCTGGGCCTTCCCCTACCTTCTCTTTGTCACCCTTTCTCTCAAACAATAAAATAAATTTTAAAAGAAGTAAAAAACAAACAAACTGATTTTAGAAATAGAGGTATGGAGGGGAACCAGGATGGCTCAGCGGGTTAAGCGCTCTCTTTGTAGCCCCGGGGATTGAGAATCATCCTGGCCCCGGCCCGAGCAGACCGTGTGCTGAACTGGGGCATGCTTCCTATGCAGGAGGCCCCCAGTCCAGTTCTTTTTTTTTTTTTTTAAATATGATCAATTTCCTTTCTCTTCTTTTTTTCTTTTTTTTTTTTTTTTAAATTCTTACATTCTTTCTTTTTAAGCTTATTTATTTTATTAATTTTTGACAGAGAGACAGAGAGAGAGAGAGAGACAGACAGACATAACTGAACTGGGGGAGCTCCCAGTTCAGCACATGGTTCCGAACGGACCGGGGCGGGGATTCGATCCTCGGTCCCCGGCGCTGCAAAGTGAGCGCTTCACCCACTGAGCCATCCCGGCTTCCCCCCAGTCCAGTTCTTGCCCCTAGTTTAGCCCCTGGCTTGAGGGGGTGGGATGTGCCTCCCATGCAGGAGGTCCTTGGCCCAGATTGCACCCACTTACGTGTAATGAAACCATGTCGAAAGATGATGACGTACAACTATGGAGACTATTCTGGGTCCTCCCCCTTCTCACTGTCTCTCTGTCAAAAACAAAATTTTTTTTTTTTTTAATATTTTATTTTATTTTTGACAGAGAGAGAGAGAGAGAGAGAGATATGCAGAGAGAAGAGAGAGAACTGAACTGGGGGAGCTCCCAGTTCAGCATTTGGGTCCCCACGGGCCAGGGCTAGGATTCAATCCCCGGTCCCCGGTGCTGCAAAGTGAGCACCTAACCCACTGAGCCATCCCGGCTTCCCCCCAAAATCTTTAAAAAAAGGAATAGAGCTATAATTTCATAATTTATAGATAACCACTGAATATTTTGATGTGTCTTCATCCAAATTTTGTTTTAAATGAACGGGAATAATACTACATAAGTGATATTAGTGATCGGCTTTTTTCATATACATAAATTTATATAAATAAAAATATTCTGTTTTTTCTGTTTTAAACATGTTTGCCAGGAGTGCAGTAAGCCACAAGAAGCGTTTGGCTTTGAGCAAGCAGCCAGGGACTACACTCTGCGGACTTTTGGGGAAATGGCCGATGCATTCAAATCCGATTACTTTCACATGCCAGTCCATGTATGTATTTTCACATGCCAGTCCACACATGTGCTTCCACATGCCAGCCCATGCATGTACTTCCATGTGCCAGTCCGTGTATGTACTTTCACATTGCTTTGATTTAGGATTTTCATAACTTTCAGTGAAACGTGTGTCTAGAGACAAATTTGAGTTGGTGCTTATTGCTCATAATTATTATGCACAGTGAAACCTGTCATTGGTTTCGTGGCATTAAAATTGCCATAGTACTTCCAAATGCATTCCTGTTTTTCATTTGATTTCTCCAGGGATAGGCTTTTCCACACAGTTGTGCAGGAGCCGTAACAGTACCAACAAAGGAGCTCCCAGCAGCCCTTCCAGCTCAGCACGTGTAGTGGACAACACCTTGAGATGTCTGGCAGGTGCCCTTTGTGCCCTTCAGTGCTCTGTGCGCTGGGGCCGCGCTTGCCTCCTGTCACCTCAGTCAGCACTGCAGCCTTCAGGATGAGTTCTGTTCAATTCCCTCTTACGCACTGCGAAGCGTGGCATGTTTCATTCAGGGTGTAGCGTTTTTTCAAGTGAGCACACCAGGATTATGTGGCTCTCTACCATCACTTTGGATACTTCAGCTGTGTGTCTTCTCACTATAGAAAAAGTGCTACAGCAAACACTTCCTGCATCTTTAGTGAGATCATTATTTATTTTACAAGTTTAATGAAGTGTGAGATTATTTTTGTGGGATGATTATTGAGGTCAGATAAGTGTCCATTTTTTCCGCTGTGCTAGTCGCCATGTCATTTTTGGGACCCTAGCAGTGTTGGGGTAAACCTGTTTTTCCCTAACATTGCTGACATTTAGCTGCCAAGTTGCTTAACATGTTTGTTGAATGGTTTATAAATTCAGATTATACTTTATTTGACTTTTCTTTTATTGACCCCTTGTGCATTATATTATTTCCCCATGAAGTTGCTTAGCCAGTGCTGATGATTTGCATTAAAATATGACCTCTTCCATCTGTGGTTGGCTTTAAGTACGAGGACTGTGAGGGAGGATGGGCACTTATGTGACCTGATTCTGGACTCTCATCCAAGTAAACACAGACCCTCCTAGACAGACAGCTGTGAAGTGACCACCCTTTTGTTTGTGGTTCACACCTTTTTTCTTGTCACGGCTGCTACCGATGTGGCTTCACCAGGTCTGGTGAAAAGAAGGGGGTGGGGGGCACATGTCATGTGTTTGATCGCATCTCAGAGGGTAAAGTATCATTTAGATGCAGCCAACTGCTACCACTGTACAACAGCCAGCCAGTTGTGTGTTCCCATTCTCAAAATAGAAAAGCACTGTTCTGAAATAACCGCATTTTGCTCTCCTTGACTCTCCTTTCATAGTAGTGGCCAGGTTTATGATAGAGAAACACAAATTCTTGATAATTTTTTTTATTCTTGCGTTTATAAGTTTTTTTTTTTTTACAGAAAATAGTGCTCATGGCTCAATTGTGGAGCGTCAGATGTGGTTCTTTGGGATGCTGTCCTATGATTCCTGTCAGTCAGGTTGGTCATGGACAGTTTGTGAGTGTTGGAAAAAATTTACTTCTTTTTTCTTCCTTGTGATTTTGTTCCAGATGGTTCCCACAGAGCTAGTTGAGAAGGAATTTTGGCGATTGGTAAGCACCATTGAGGAGGATGTCACAGTGGAGTATGGAGCTGACATCGCCTCGAAGGAGTTTGGCAGTGGCTTCCCTGTCCGCGACGGGAAGGTCAAACTTTCCCCCGAGGAAGAGGTAGGTTTAGGCTCTGGCTGTGCGGCCCTGGCATTGAGGGGCACATGGCAGTTGAGGTATCGTTGATGGAATGGGCATCGTCCTGGATTGATAGTAGCCTCACTGCATAACTGTCTTTGGCTTGGACCGTGGGTTACTTATTCAACTCCTGTTTGGATGGCTTGAAGTGATTTATGATTACTTCCAGCGGATCCTTATTATAATATTTTTAATGATTCTGAGAAAAGTAGAAAGAACCGACAGAGGAATTCTAGTCCTGACTGTGCCACTGTGTTGTGATGGCGTGGGAAAATGACTTTTCGACCTTGGCCTTCATATCCTCTAGTTTGGTTTCTCCTAAAGGAAATCTGAGGGATTGGGACCAGTCCTGTTTATCTTTGAACTTTGATGTTTGAGGCCCTTACTTTTACACTATCAAACTCCTGGGAAGGTTTCTATTCTCCTAATTGGCAGTCAGATTGTGTTTTTGGTAAACGTTTTTGTTTGTTTTGTTTCTTTATTTTTTTTTTGAACTGAACTGGGGACCTCACCGCATTCGGGAAGCACACCCCAGTTCAGCATGTGGGTCCGCCTGGGCCAGAGCCGGGATTCGATCCTTCGTCTTTGGGGCTTCAAAGTGACTGCTGAGCCATCCCAGCTTTCCCCTTGTAAACTTTTTGAAATCTGACACACACACACATAAGTATGTCATCGTGTGTGCACAGATTTATGAATTTGCACACACTGGGCATGCCTGTAATAACCAACACTAGACGGAGAAACGGGACGTTCCCACAGGTTCCTGTGTCCACCCTTCTTTGCTAACTGCCCCTTCCCAGGACAACCACGGCCACGCCCACCCCAGCCACACTGTCCTGATGTGTAATACTGCAGATGCGTTTACCGAAACTTGCTGTCTACATTCTTCCATAGCCAGGAGCTGGGGTGGGGGTAGTGGGGGCAGATATATAAATACTAACTAACTAGTCCATTTATATATAGCGTAAAATGGCATCGACGAGTCACTCCCAACTTTTTTGTTTTGAAGGAAACTATTTCTTTTTTTTTATTGTTAAATTTAAAGGGGTGACATTGATTGGTAACAATTAGATGTGATGTACAAATCCACATCACATCACCCATGCATCGCATTATGTGCCCACCACCCAGAATCAGCTCCTCCTCCACCACCATAAATCCGGTGTCCATTCCC
>PVKE010021254.1:0-11745 GCA_004027555.1 Craseonycteris thonglongyai | reverse complement strand
CCCTCCTCCCCTTCCCTCAGGCAATCACCAAGCTATTGAGTATGTCCAAGGAAACTATTCTTTCTCATGTTTTTGAAATAATCCTACAGTTCTAACATGTTGGTACAGTGTAGCTAAATCTGGGTCGGCGGGTCTGTCTGGTCTTCAGGAATATCTCGACAGCGGCTGGAACCTGAACAACATGCCAGTGATGGAGCAGTCCGTCCTTGCTCACATCACCGCTGACATCTGTGGCATGAAGCTGCCCTGGCTATATGTGGGCATGTGCTTCTCGTCATTCTGCTGGCACATCGAAGACCACTGGAGCTACTCCATCAACTACCTGCACTGGTGCGTGGCCCCTGGGCCTGTGTGTGTGTGAGCTGGCAGGGGCGGGGACTTGAATCTCAGATGTGTCTTCCCGACACATCTCTACTGTGCATTAAGAGGTCTTCCGCTGCTGCTGGCGCAGGCATCCTGACGAGTTAAGACAGTATTCCTAGGAAGCCCGTGAACTCCTGAAGCAGCACACGTGGTTCTGGGGGCCGGTAGTCGGCTTTTATGTCTTTAACCTCAGAAAGAGGACAAACACTGAGCCTGCTATCCCTGTGGAACCCCTGTGGCAGTGGCAGCCCAGGGACCCGTTGGGAGAGGAGTGGAGTTTGTCACCGTGCTCCCTCCAGGTCCTGTGACCCTGCTGCTTCTGTGTTGTGTCGAGTTCTGGCCTCCCTGCACAGTCGAGGGACCTCATCCTGGGGGCTGAGTGGGGACCAGATATTTGGACTTCTTGTGCTTTTTAAACTCTTGAATCAAATCCATTTTTTCCTTCACATCTGTTTCCCCACCCCCATAAGCCCCTTGCTTTTGTAAGTACAAAAATATTTGGAGTCCCCACACCAGGAATTTGGGGCTATCCCACAAGAAAGAGGGAGTTGGCGTGTGTGTGGAGTGTATCAAATCTGCTTCCCGAAGCAATTGCTCCCAGCTGTGAAGTAAGGATTATAGTTACCATACTCCACAGGGATGTTAGATTAATTAGTTGACAGTTTAAAGTGGTTTGGAGAGTAAGAGCCCTTCAGAAATGCTAATTGTCTTAGTATTTGATTTAACCTCCTCTGTCAGGGTAGAGAAGGCAAAAGGAGAATGGACAGTTTCCATCCCTTGTCAGCTGCTATAGGAAATTGTAGTAACCACAAAGCCTGTAGCTTTGCATGGTACCTGATATTCTTAGAGATTCTAGATATCTTTGTTTTCCAAAAGGGTCAGACAAAAGTGGGAGGGAGGAGAGGAGCTCAGATGGAAGGTCCCAGGTGAGACTTCATGCTGGAAGGGGAATCGCATCACACATGTTCAGATCATACTGTTTAACAGTTGGACAGTCCTGTGGAGCATAGTCTCCGAATGGGGTCTGAAAAGCATGAACTGGTTCACTGTTTTGTTCTTGATGCTGCTGGTTGATTGTGTGATTTCAAGATGCTACTGAAATTTCATGCTTATGTACTTTTGGATATTTGCAATCTTTCCAGGGGTGAGCCGAAGACCTGGTATGGAGTCCCAGGGTATGCTGCTGAGCAGCTAGAGAATGTGATGAAGAAACTCGCCCCAGAGCTCTTTGTGTCCCAGCCAGACCTCCTCCACCAACTTGTAACCATCATGAACCCCAACACCCTGATGACTCATGAAGTGCCTGTATGTCCTCCGGTTTCACGTGCCTCTCCTTATCCTGGGACTCACTTGTTAGGAAGTTGATTAGGTTGCGTTTTCTGTAGTGTCGCTTGCCAGTAGAGCCTGCTGTGGGGTGAGTTGGGTGCTGCAGTGCACTAAGCCTATTGGGACAGGGTCCTCAGACACTAGGAGAATTAATTTGTTGCTGTAAAACTAGGTTGCTAAGAGACCGTACTTTACCGGTATCAAGTGCTATCCAGGTAGTACCTGTAGTCCGTTCACAGGCTGCGGCCAGCACCACTCAGGGGCTCTACACTGGTTTCTGTTGATAACTTCACCTCAGCAAAACTAAGGCCTTCATATATGCTACTTGTCAGTATAAGTTCCAGTGAAAATGGCTAGGTTCCGTTATAATTAGATCTAAACTCTGTAATGTCAGAATCCTTCATACTTTGTCCCTACTTTAAAAAGATAATTTGCATAATCTATGCGATCTTAATTTCAAGTGAACTGAAATGCCATGCTTACAGATCTTGCTTACGTTGCACCCCCACCGTGATTAAGCTTACTTTGAGAAAAAATTATTTCAAGGTCTTGAGCTTGGAATCCAGGGTTCCCACTCGAGACTAAAAGGTGCTGTTGGTGACGTTTGTTCTGAGGTGTCTGTGAAGTGACACTTGAACGTTGGCTTCCTTTTGGAAAACGCTCTGGGTATTTCAGGCATCTAGATGGAGATGTATCAAGTTGAAGATTCCATCTTGGCTAAACCAAATGAAATGATAATTTATAGTGTTAAAGTAAATGCTTGATCTTTCTGTGACCAAGACTTTATGCTTTTGGGTTTATTTATAGACCAGTAAATGGGGGCAGATGAAAAGGACATTTCTTTAAGGGATCATAAAATGCTCCTGGACCATGGCTTAGAGTAATAACCAGTGCATGCCAAAATACCACCATCTCCTTGTTGGAATTTTTTTCTACATTCACTCCCTACCTCATAATGGACTGACTTCTCTGATTTGCTATGAGTCACTTGCCCTAAACAAGACCCTTGGCCCTGGCTCTTTAATAATTGAGGTAACTACTTGGGGTTATTAGATTCTGGACCTACAGAGACAGATGGAAGAACTCATACATTTGGGGACTCACTTTCAGAGAAAAGACGGCGTGGAAAGGTGGTGTCCAGGAGGAGCCTGACCCATTCACTCTGTGGAGAATCAAAGGGCTCCAGTGACATTTGAACTAAGACTTGGAGCTCTTATCAGGAATATGTCTGGCACAGTTGGGAAAGGAGAAGAGGTCACTGGAAGGAGGCATGCTCCATTGGGGGGCCGTGGTCTTTTAGACTCTGGCCTGTATTAGCCTCAAAGGGCATGTAATGCATGACCGGCACTTGCCCCAGAGTTTCTTGTTCTGTTGTGTGGGTGCTCAAAAAGTCACATCTCCAACTAGCTCCCAGTCAGTAGCAATGCTAGTGGTTTGAGAAATACACTTTGGAGAACCATTGCCGAGGAAAACATGTTGACAAAGATATCTAATATTATATAAAGATAGTGATATCTTCTGAGCATTTGTGTGTGCCTAGAGCAGTAAGAATGTCATTTTGGGGTGAGGCTATGGGAAAAGGAATTGTATGATTAGAGGTAAGTTTGGGGTCGTCTGTAGAATGAGATCCTGGAAATAGAGTGGAATTTCTTTTAATTGTTAGGAGATCTGATTTTGGTATAATAAATAATACAGGCTATTCTTAACCCTGGCTACATTTAGAAAGATGTATCCTGACCCTGCATGTAGCCATATTTTTGTAGCATAAGACATACTTTCTTTTCAGTTACTAATCGACCTGGTGCTCTAGGGCACCTAATGTCTGTAGGTGGTATTCTGCCATAGTGGCTTATTACTGGTGTTTTGTGTTTTTTAATTCTGGCTTTTAATTGGTGAAAAGCTGCCCCTGGTGGAGAATCACCTGATAGTCTGTCCAGACTGTCTTTCGTGAGAATGTCACTGAGAATCTCCAATTCAATCTCCTTAGGTTTACCGGACTAACCAGTGTGCGGGGGAGTTTGTGATCACCTTTCCGCGAGCCTACCACAGTGGCTTCAATCAAGGCTTTAATTTCGCTGAGGCCGTTAACTTCTGCACGGTGGACTGGGTATGGGGTTGTGACGACCTTCCTGCAAACTTGCATGGAGTGCTTCAGGGATGTCATAGGCTGGCTGCTTGGCTGCGGCTCAGACGGTGCCGGGCCGTCAGCACTTGCGCCACGTTATAAATGAAGACTTACTGAAAAAGGGGCTGTTGACTGATTTACGTTTTGGCCACAGCTCTCAGGATCTCATTGCAAACTGATGCCAGACAGTTCCAGTCTTAAGTCTGTATCTTATAGAGCACTAACCTACGCTGTCCACAACACAGCAGTTTTAATGCCACCATTGGTTTCTGTCAGTTCGCAAAATGGGATTTTTATACTAGTATTACATTTCATCTGCTTGAAAAAAAACTGTCTAGTTTTAAGGTGTGATGTTAAATCTATTGAATTATACCCGTTTCAGGGTTTTTCTGAATAAGAACCCCCCTACCTTTATCTGTAATTATTTTGTTATTCCCTATTGTAGGTTAACCACAGGAGTTAAAAGCAGTTGTTTTGGGAAATGGGGGGGGGGGTACATTCATATTTTCATTAGATTTGACATTGCTTTGGACAGTAATGCCCTGTTAATTGGGGTTTTAAACCACTTTTAATTAAGGCACACCAAATCTGGGATATAAAGTACAGGAAGTGCCCACGGCCTCTCTGAGTCTGCTTTCAGAGCTGGTCAGTGCGTGACCCCAAACGTGGCTCTTGGTGACTTGGGAAAGGTCAGGAGGGATGTCATGTGTGCTCCTCTGTCTCTGGCAGCTGCCGCTGGGCCGACAGTGTGTGGAGCACTACCGCCTGCTTCACCGCTACTGCGTGTTCTCCCACGACGAGATGGTCTGCAAGATGGCCTCCAAGGCCGCCGTGCTGGACGTAGTCGTGGCGTCCACCGCGCAGAAGGACATGGCCGTCATGATCGAGGACGAGAGAGCTTTAAGAGACGCCGTCCGCAAAGCCGTAGGTTTCTGGATCCCAGCTTGTGTCACCGGTGTTACTTAGTGAAGCTCTTATGCATTTTGTTACCATTTTAAGAAGCCATTTCTTAGTCTTAATTTCCTTTTTAAGACCATTCTTTTCAGAGATGGTTTCTGCCCTTGTTGAGAAGTCTTTGCCTAGCCCAAAGTCACAAAGATTTCCTCCTGTGTGGTCATGTAGAATTTCTAGTTGTAGGGTTTGTTCTGTTTTTCTGTTTGTTTTATTTGTTTTTTGAGAGAGAAGGAAGGGTGGGGAGGGCCCATTGCAATCTCCATAGTTGCACATCATTAGTTGTGACATGGTGGATGTGGGGACACGCAGTGTGGGAAATGAACTGGGGGCCTCCCGCATGGGAGGCAAGAACCTTCACCACCAACCCGGTGGTCACAGTTACCAATATTACTTGTGTGGATAGTTTGGGGGAGAATTGATTTTTTTTTTTAAAGAGGTTATTTTTTGTGACATCTGTGTACACATTATGATTTATTTATTTATTTTAAATATTTATTTATTTTTGACAGAGAGAGAGATACAGAAACAGACAGAGAGAGAATTGAACTTGGGGAGCTGCCCAGTTCAGCATATGGGTTTGCACGGGCCGGGGCCGGGATTCGATCCCCGGTCCCCAGTGCTGCAAAGTGAGCACTTAACCCACTGAGCCATCCCGGCTTCCCCGAGAATTGATATCTTAACAATATTGATTCTTCTAATCCATGGGCATAGCATTTCCCCCCATGTGTGTAGGTCATCTTGATTTCTTTCATTCATTATCTTGTACTTTGCAGCATACAGATCTTAAACATGCTTTCTTAGGTTTATTAAACATGTGCTTCGTGATTGGTACCATGTGCCTCTTTAGAGAGAATGCTAGAATTTTGGCTCCCTGGAGCCAGTCATGGATCAATGGCAGTTTACTCACTTATTTCCAGTTTGTGAAAATAGTGCCCAGAGGGTTTAATGCCTTTTTCCAAGGTCTTCTGTCAATAACGGCAGCTCATTTTTCTCGTTTTTTTTTTTTAACGAGGTGTAGAAATGTACAAATTAAAATTGGATGAATTATATGGATTATTCTCAACTAAAGCCCATAGAACTCATCATAAATCTCGTTTTAAAGAAAAATTTTAACCATCTCTTACTGTGGATAGAGTCTATTGATCATTTCCAGATAAAACCCAAAATTCATTCAACAGCAGTTTCTTTACTCTGTCTTTGTTGGTTAACAGGAAGTGAAGTGGTCAAAAGGGTAAATACAGAATGAAAGAGTAAAACAGAGGAACTTAATGGTTCCTACGTTGGTTTCACCAGGCTTAGCCATTCTCACAGTTCAGGTTGAGTCCAGTTCCAGATGAAGAAAAAAGTGGTAGCAGTTTGACTCCTCAGTGACAAAAGCTGTGTTGTAGGAGGGCTCTGGGTGCAGGTGACACAGACTGCAGTTGGAATGTGCTGACTGCTGGTTGGTTCATGATCTCCTTTTTCTTCCATCTTTCAATTAGGAAATGCTTCGTTAAGACTGGTCTCTACAATGATGTGCAACTATGGAGACTGTTCTGGGCCCTCCCCCTTCTCTCTGTCTCTGTCTCTTGTCTCTCTCAAAAACAATAAAAATAAATCTTTAAAAAAAAAAAAAAAAGGCTGGTCTCTAGTGCACAGTTGTCTGACCTGTTCAGCTCTACTAATGCCCTTCAGACACCACACAGCGTCTTCCATCCTCAGCAGTCCCCGCATGGTTGTCTTTCCACATCCCCATTTTCTGTCTTTACTTATGTTTGTTCTTTTTATGGATTCTCTGAACTCTGGTGTAGTTTCCTCTGACGTATATAGTACATACACTTCCTTTGCTTTCATCTGTACCCAAAATAGGACAAGACCAATTGGGAGTAGAATAAATAGTATTCTTAGTAGTTTTACAGACCTCTCGGTCACTGCTTTCATACTCTCATCAAAATGTCCAAACGTAAGGACCTACCTTGTCCAGAAACAGGTCCTCCCTAGACAAGTGGAACAGACTAATTTTCCTATGTTTGCTGGTCATTGTTAGTTTCACGCCTGCACTCCCTGTTTTGGGTAAGACCTTTTAACTCAAATACTGCATGTTTGTCTTGGGGGCTGGTGGGCTATACTATCCTTTGGAGGTCTCTGAAGTACACTGTATTCTAGGGAGTAATTGATTCGGAAAGAATGGATTTTGAGCTGTTACCAGATGATGAGCGTCAGTGTATAAAATGCAAAACCACATGCTTCATGTCTGCCATCTCCTGTTCTTGTAAACCTGGCCTGCTTGTTTGCCTGCATCATGTGAAAGAGCTGTGTTCCTGTCCTCCTCACAAACACAAACTGCGGTAAGTAGGAAGCACGTCTTTTTCTATGGGAAACACTAAGTCCTTAATAAAAACTCGGGGGCACCCGTTTCAGAGCTTGAATGTTGCGTGTAGCATCTGGTGTTCTCTAAACCCACATACCTGAGAGTTAAGCCTGCTCTCCTGTTTCCAGGTACAGATACACTCTGGATGACCTCTACCCCATGATGAATGCACTGAAGCTTCGAGCAGAATCTTACAATGAATGGGCCTTGAATGTAAACGAAGCTTTGGAGGCAAAGTTCCACAAGAAGAAAAGTATGTGGTATAGAAAATACGACTCCATGGTTGGCAAGTGTGGTCTGATTGTAAGAAAGCCAGGTTAGTTAGCCGAAGCTTTTCCCGCTGCGGCCCACGGGCAGCATGCCGCCCAGGACGGCTTTAAATGTGGCCCAACACAAATCCCTAAACTTTTTAATAACATTATGAGATTTTCTTCTTTTCTTTTATAAGCTCATCAGCTGTCAGTGTGAGAGTATGTTATGTGTGGCCCAAGACAGTTCTTCCACTGTGGCCCAGCGAAGCCACAAGGTTGGACACCCTTGGGTCAGCCAGAGCAAGTGGCGTGGAGCAACCCGCTGTGTCCTGGTTCACCTCTGTGCAGCCAGGCTTCAGGTCACTAGTGCAAGTTTGAAGAAGAGTGGCAAAGTGTCTCTCTTCACTACCTGTGACCTCTGCATGTTCACACTTGCTTTCCTCCCTGTACCCTCTTCGTGTTTGGCAGAAGGGCATGCTGACACTGAGCACATTGGTTACCTGTCAGCTGCAGAATAAAGCACAGGGGCAGAAGTGGTGGAAGCACATTAAGAACCTGAAGTTACTTTGTTTTGACAAAGTCTTCCATCTCTTAAACATTCTTGGGGAAGCTGGGATGGCTCAGTGGGTTAAGCGCTCACCTTGCAGCCCTGGGGACAGAGGATCGAATCCCGGCCCTGGCCTATGCGGACCCATATGCTGAACTGGGAAGTTCCTCCAGTTCAGTTCTCTCTCTGTCTCAGTCTCTGTATCTCTCTCTCTCTCTGTCAAAAACAATAAAAAACAACAACAAAAAAAACATTCTCACGTCGAAGGGAAACCCTGGGCACTTGTTTAAAAACATTCCCTCCTGAGCCCCCGCCCCAATCAAATGAACACGTTTATGAGTGACATAAAGCATTGCAAGTAGTTAAATAGGTCAGAACTGGTACAAGTGGGCTCCCCTGTACATGCTCTACAAGCAGAAATAAATGTGATAGTCACGGGAAAGACAACCCTTCCTTTATCCCTAGGCCTTGTCAGCTTTAAGGCTTTAATTGAAGAATCTGAAATGAAGAAGTTCCCGGACAATGACCTTTTGCGTCACCTGCGCTTGGTCACACAGGACGCAGAGAAGTGCGCCTCTGTCGCACAGCAGTTGCTCAACGGCAAAAGGCAGACGAGGTGCGTGCTGAGCCTGAGAGGGCTCGGTGGCTGCTTTTTCCTTCTGTTCTCATTCCACGACCCTGGGCTCGAGGAGTGGTGAGTCCATGGGTTGTCATGGTGCCCTTGTCCTGTGTGTCTACAGATACCGATCTGGTGGAGGAAAGTCCCCAAACCAGCTGACGGTGAATGAGCTGCGACAGTTTGTGACGCAGCTGTACGCTCTTCCCTGTGTCCTCAGTCAGACACCGTTGCTAAAGGTAACTGGAGGGAGGCGTGTGTGGGAGGAGGGCTGGCAGTCCTGGGTGGTGTAAACGGACTCACTGCCACCACTAAGTTGTCATCTTGGATGGTTAATTTTTACATTTAGCTGCACGTGTTTTTTGTATTTTATTTAAAAAAAAAATTGGGGGCAGAGAGAGAGAGAGAAGGGGGAGGGCCAGAGTAGTCTCCATAGTTGACAGCATTAGTTTTTCAAATAGTTTCACTCCGCAGGTGGGTGCAGGGCTGTGCAGGGCAGGAACTGGGCCGGGGGCCTCCCACATAGGCCCCGGCAAGAACTGAACTGGGGGCACAGCCCAGTTCAACATACGGGTCCATGTGGGCTGGGCCCAGGATCTGATCCTCAGGCTTTGGGGCTGCAAAGCAAACACTTAACCTGCTAAACCATTCCGGCTTCCCCTGTATATGTTTTTAATAACATTGATGTATGTGCAAAGGTTATGGCAGGCCTGCAAAGGAGAGAGAAAGGTGGGAATCTGTACCTTGAAAGTGACCAGCTACTTGCAGGTGGTGTAAGGTCTTGCTGTGTGACTTGAGCTGTCATTTGGCTTGTATGTTATCTCATTTACCCCTGTTACGTTATGGCTAAAGTTAAGCGAGGTGGGAGAGGGAGGGTCACGTGAACTGCACTGAAGATTCTAAGTCAGGCGCGTCCAGCCTGTGGCCCATGGCTTGAATGGGACCCAGGATAGCTTTGAAATGTGGGCCCAACACAAATTCATAAAATTCCTTAAAACATGGGATTTTGGGGGGGAGGGGGTATTGATTGATTGATTGATTGACAGAGAGAACTGAACTGGGGGAGCTCCCAGCTCAACATATGGTTCCGCACGGGCCGGGGCCGGGATTCGATCCTCGGTCCCCGGGTCTGCAAAGTGAGCGCTTAACCCACTGAGCCATCCCGGCCTTCCCTGGATTTTTTTTTTTTTTAAGCTCATCTGTTAGTGTTAGTGTTTTGTGTGTGTGATACAAGACAATTATTCTTCCAATGTGGCCCAGAAAGCCAGAAGGCTGGAAGCCCCTGGTCTCAGTGAAAGAAGCCAGTTACTGAGATTACTGTTTGGATGCAAACAACCTGTGTTCTTTTTAGGATCTCTTGACTCGGGTAGAAGATTTCCAACAGCACAGCCAGAAGCTGCTCTCTGAGGAGATGCCCAGTGCTGCCGAGCTGCAAAGCCTCCTGGATGTCAGCTTTGAATTTGATGTTGAGCTGCCCCAGCTCGCTGAGATGCGTGTCCGTGTGGAGCAGGCCCGCTGGCTGGAAGAAGTGCAGCAAGCCTGCCTAGACCCCAGCTCCCTGACTCTGGATGATATGAGACGTCTCATAGATCTCGGGGTGGGCTTGGCCCCATACGCAGCCGTGGAGAAAGCTATGGCCCGGCTTCAGGAAGTGCTCACGGTGTCGGAGCACTGGGACGACAAAGCCAAGAGTCTCCTGAGAGCCAGGTGAGAAAGCGAGTTGGCCCCCTGGGCGGGGACTGTGTGGCCAGCTATCTGCACACGGAACACGGTCGTGCCTATGGACTGAGCGGAAGAGCAAGGTCTTCAGGGTTGCTTGGAGTTCCTTTCTTCACGGACTACAGTATGAACGGTCCAGGTGGACATGCTACCTTTTTTAGGTTTTCTAGATGAGACAAGAAAAAATTTACAATGAGTGAAACTGAAATT
Source organism: Craseonycteris thonglongyai (assembly GCA_004027555.1). Classification (NCBI taxonomy): domain Eukaryota; kingdom Metazoa; phylum Chordata; class Mammalia; order Chiroptera; family Craseonycteridae; genus Craseonycteris; species Craseonycteris thonglongyai. The sequence goes on along the minus strand of PVKE010021254.1, from coordinate 1,284 downwards.
AGGAACATGTGCTGCTGGGAGGGAGGGGGCAGCTTGTCGGTGCTTGAGATCTAGACTCGGGGGACACCAGCCCACACTAACCTTGCTTGTCTGATGGATCCTTATTGGTCCAGTTGACGACACATTACAAAAAACTATGTTGCAGGTATTCTTTGCAGTCCTGGAATTGTGGTCATTGAGCAGAGTGCAAAAATTTTTCATGCTGTGCTTTTGGGTGTGTTGACACACCCTGAAGCAGTGGTCATCTGCCTTTTTGGCACTAGGGACTGGCTTCTTGAAACACAGTTTTTCCATCAATGGAGGGATTGGGGCATGGGGGTTGCATTTTGGGATGATTCAAGCATATTGCACTTTATTATTACATTGTATAATATATAATTGTCACTAGCTACTCACTGATAGGGTTTTGCTGAGTCTGCAAGCAATTGCTGTATGATGGTCTGTGCAGTCAGACCTCTCTGCTCATGTTCATCTGTATTTGCAGCCACTCCTCAGCACTAGCATCTCCAACTCTGCTCCCCTTCAGATAGATCAGGGGTTCCCAACCTTTTCATACCCTAGGGCGCATTTAAAATATTGGTAGGGCGGAGGGCACCAGCTATTTCTAAGAATATTTATTATTGAACAAGAATAAATAATAAAAATAATTTTAAAATAAGAAATTTATTGTACAAATTATATACACACAAAGAAACATATACAAAACGTAATATAAAGTAAATAAAAAACACGTATAATAAAATCATTTAAAAAAACAAAAGAAAACATAAAAAAACAATCTGTCAATGTGATCTTTGGCATTGCATTTCATTGGCTAGTGCCTCGTAATTAGGAGAGTATAACGACAACTCTGTTAGCAAACAATTATTAAGATGCTCATCGGTAAATCGAGATCTATATTGTGATTCTATTAAATTCATGTTTGAAAACAAAGATTCGCATAAATACGTTGACCCGAAAAACGATTTGATTTTATATGCCGCTTTTTTTAAAAATGGGAACCTTTCTTTGTCGACTATGTTCCATAAGTCCTCAGATATTATGTAAGGATTTTAGCAAAATACCGTTCTTTTTTTTTTTTTTTTTATCTTTTTATATTTATAGAGAGTAATTATTTTATCTTCAGTGCATATTTATTTTTATTTTACTTTTGACAGATAGAGAGACAGAGACAGAGACAGCTAGAGAACCGAACTGTGGGAACTCCCCAGTTCAGCATGTGGGTCCGCCTGGGCCGGAGCCGGGATTCGATCCTCGGTCCTCGGGGCCTCAAAGCGAGCGCTC
>PVKE010021253.1:0-26700 GCA_004027555.1 Craseonycteris thonglongyai | reverse complement strand
GCATAGACTCCACACTGTTCTCTCTGCCGGCGTGCAAGTTCTTCAACCCTCTGTACACGGCAGCCAGAGAGAACTTTTAAAAATCAAAATCAGGGCTTGTGGCAGTCCTGCTAAAGTCTGTCTATGAAGATAAAATCCTAATGTCATTCCGTACAACTAAGGAAGCTGCTCTGCCCCCCCCCCCCGCCTTCTCTCTGTCTGTCTGTCTGTCTGTCTGTCTCTCTCTCTGTTAAAAACAATAAACTAAATATTTATTAAAAATAGCACTCTATTTTACCCAATAGGTTTAAGCATCCAAAATAAAGCATTAGGATATTGAGTTAAGGTGAGCAAAAGAAGAAAACATGATGACCAATTAAGGTTTCTCTCAGATATAGAAGGGTTATTTAACATTTGAAAGTCTATCAATAAAGTTCATTGTTTTAAACCATTAATGGAAAAAAAGTAGATGTTATATTTAGATAGTGCAAAACTTTGATAAATATTGATAGATATTTATGATAAATACCTATCTAAATTTAATAATAAAAATAAAAAGCTTCCCTGAACAAATATAAGAAATTAGTTTGTATATTAAAGCACATACTTGCAGGTGAGCCCTGATGCCTGGAGGCAGAGTATCCCAGGTACTCTGCCACTTTTTTTCAGAATCTTAAATGTGTGATTTCCCCCCTAAATTTAGGGCCTCCAGATATGACGTATACTTCCAGTCATAATGAGCTTTCATATATATAGTGTTTCTGGTTATAATCAATGTCCAGACACACTAATCATATCTCTGTTTTTTTCTTTAAATTATACCATGCAACTTTAAATTTGCATCTTTGCAAACGTTATTCTCTTTGCTTGAACTGAATCAGAGCTTCATTAATGTTCTCAAAGTATGTTTCTTGATTCACACTAAATTTCTCTCAAATCTTTCAGCTCAAGAGAACAATTTGCTTCTAAGTATCCAGTCATACTTGTACCTTGTATATCATTTTGTGCTTAGAGATAGACTTTCTCTGATAAACTATGCTATACTGGGTCACCCATCCTATGGATAAATCCACAGGACTTGACACACAGTATAAGATGTGTCACCTTTTCTGTTTCACATACTATCAATGTTTTAAGATCTCTAAAATTTTCACAAGTCATGTCAAGAAATTCAGGAGGCTCATTGCATTGCCTATTTGCCATCTATACCATCACATTCTATCTTCAATATTTATAAAAAAGCGGTGCTTTATGTTAATTTATTTCCATAGCTGCAGAGTGTGAAGCCATCTTATAAAGCTCAATTTAATTTGACAATTAATTCCTAGAAAGGTCCATTACTATAAAACATTTAGGAAGGCAAAATTTATGAAGATTTTCAAAACTCCATTATACTTTGGGTCTACATGTTGTATACAATGCTTACATATGATTTTACACACTTTTGTTTACTCCTCCCTGCTACATCCTCATACACCCACACTTCGTTCTTATTGTTATCATTGCACATTTACTTCTTTTATACTTATATCTTGTTTTTAAACTTTTCCAATGACAGGCTGTGGGTGGCTCAGCATCAAACCCCAATCTACAGTGTATGTTATATTAATAGCAAAGGCCCTTCTACATATATTCTGATTCATAGCTCTAATCATGTTGTTGATATATTTGGAAGCAATCCACCATGAAAAGAGTATAGTCATGCATGTGGGTACATATGCTTGTGAATTATGTACTTGTTTGATGAATCATAAATGTGTAAGAGTAATCTATGATTATCATCTAAATTAGAATATGGAAAACTGAAATAAATGGACAGGGATTTATGCTTTCAGGATAGAAAAACAACAAACCAACAGAGAGTGAAGAAAGGATGGATTTCTTACCCCATTTATGATTTTTCTACTATAAAGGCACCCATTAAATAACATGCTTGTCTTTACATTAAAAAGAAAGAAAGCTAGTGTTCTCTAGTACTTCTGAAACAATGAAGAAACACCATTTCTTTTTCAACTTTAAAAGAAAGAAGTCATGGGACAAACTTGAATCTTTTCTCTGCAAATTGGTGAGTTCACAGTGAAGTCATTTGTAGATCTAGCTAAAGAATATAATCTAAAAATTGTATCACAGTTGACACACTTACAGAGTGCAGTCTGAGTTTACTTTACAGCTGACTTAATAGGGCATTTGCAAAATTTAAAGTTATGTCCACACTTAATATTTACTTGAATATTTGTTTCTGTTTTATCTGGGTCCCAAATGTAGTTAATAATGAACTCTGAGCTATCAAATTTGTGTATGTAGGGGAAGTATACATGGTTTATGGTCATTTATAGGTATGATTTTTAGGTTTGGACTTTTTGTTTGTTTGTTTTAAAGATTTATTTTAATATTTTTGAGAGAAGGTTCGAGAGAGAGAGAACAAGAGAGAGAGAGAACAAGAGAGAGAGAGAACAAGAGAGAGAAGAGGGAAGGACCCTAGAGCTGTCTCCATAGTTGTACATCATTAGTTGTGACATGGTTTCCTTCCACACAGGTGGATGTGGTGCCATGTGGGGTGGAAACCAAACCAGGGGCCTCCCACATGGGAGGCGAGAACCTTTGCCACCATGTTGGTGGTTACCAGTTGTGCTGTAGTTCAGTGTATGGGTTTGCACAGGTCAGGGCCAGGAATTGAATCCTGGACCTCACAGTTGCAAGGCAAGTGCTCAACCAGTGAGCTATCCCAGCATACCCGGTTTGAATTTTAAATAGATGTAAAGTTGGAAATCAAAATGACAAATTGCAAAGTTACCCGTTTGTGCTAGAGTACTATAATGCAATGATCAATATGCTTTATTCTATGAATGACTTACAGATTTTACTGACTTGACTACTCTCTTTTTAAGGCATTTCAGAGTGTAATTAATGAAAATGTTGTATAATTTCATAGATTCCACAATTTACTAAAAATTTTAGATTGTTCTACAACTCAAGAAACAAACTTTACTGATGTAATATAATTGTGTATTTTTCCCAAACACTGTATTTGATTGAAGTGCATGCTTCACTGATTGAACTAAATACTTCATAGATTAAGATTTTACCATTTTTATCAACAGAAAATATATTTGCACATCTTGATTTCTCTAGTAGAGAAATCAGAGAACGCAAAAATCCTCTTTGAAAGACAAGCTTTGCTGTTAAAACAATTTTCATTTTTTTGCTATTGTTTATATTTTATTTAAAGCATCTTTCAGGGTCATAAATATTCTCAACATTTTTTTTTTTAGGATTTATTTATTGTTTTGAGAGAATGTGAGAGAGAGCGAGAGAGCCCAGAGCAGTCTCCATAGTTGTATATTATTTGTTGTGAAATAGTTTCTTTCCACACAGGTGGATATGTAGCTGTGGGGGTGCTGGGTACCCTATGGAGCCCACTCCCTCATTATAGGGGTGACCATAACCCTTGCCACCAAGCCATACTAGCACTTACTAGCTGTGCCCCAGTTCAGCGTATGGGCTGTCGGGGCTGGGGCTGAAAATTGAACATTGAACCCCGTGATTTCGAGGCAAGCACTCGACTACTGAGCTATTCTAGCATACCTCACTAGTGCAGTTCTTAAACAACAAAAATACGAGCACAATTCATACCAACCTGCTGATGTTAGTCCCCCCCATTTAAGCTTTAAGTAAGGCTGACAATATGGAAGTAAGAATTAAGGTGCTCTTTTTTTTTTTTTTGACAGTGTTGCCTTTTTTCACTATACGTGAGACAATTTGTTTCTGAAGGATATATTTTCTTAATTAAAATAACATTTTAAAAAGTTTTTTAAAAGTAAAAAAAGAAAAAGGTAATTATTTTCTTTAAAAAACATCATCATGCTTACATTACACTCTTTTTCTTTATCTTAGGATTTTTGGAAAATCATAGCAGAACTTCAAATTGGTAAAACACACACACACACACATGCACACACACAGATATATTAGTCTAGAGTAACTTAAGTTCTTAATTTATACAGCAAAGCAAATAGAAACGTAGCTGAAGCTTCTTGGCAAGATGGAGAAACAGAACAACAGCTAAAATTTAATGAACTTTCGGTACTTTTGACAAGTTTTAGATGTTCATGTAGCTCAAGACGATGCTGGAGGATTTCTTTGTACATACTCTGGTTCTCAAGATCTCCAATTATTCACATCTCAGAGATCATCTACAACTCAAAAGGAAACCTTACATAGGATAACAGGGATAACAGATATATGGACATGCAGTTCACAAAGCAAGAAACCCAAAAGCCAATAATAAAATACATAAATGCACAACCTTACTACCAATTATTAACAAGTGTATCATAACAGTAAATTAGCATTTGTTGCTTAACAAATAAACAAGAAAACCAATGTTTAAGGTTTAGAAAACATAGAGGGAGAGAGAAATTCATATATTTTGAAAATGGTAAAATGGATAATTATAGGACAATATAATTTAAAAATTACCAAGAAGAAAAGGCGTCTGACCCACAACCCATCAATTCTACTTTTAAGTGTCTACTCTGAATAATATTTTAATGTTTTTAAAAAGAGACATAAAGAAAGTTTATTGTATCTCTGTTTGTCTAAAATCATAGAAATCTTCACTGTCCCTTAAAGGTAAATATATTAATTATATTTTAGTTTATTTTAACAGTGGAATAGTATATAACAATTTAAAATGAGCTCCATCTTTACATATCCCTGGATAAATATCAAAGACATAAGCTCAGGTTTAAAAAAGACAATTACCAACTCATAAAGCACTACGAGAATAAGATAATTGTACAAATATTAAAACATAGAAGAAAGTATCAAATTTATTTATTTACCAATTTATATAAAGTAAAAATGCAAAATGCTTGCATTGAAATGATTCACTCTACCTTATGCTATATGTTGCCTCTATAAAGATAGGGTAGGAAAAATAGGAGGTGGAGTGGAGGATTAGCAGTATCTTTTTTAAACACAAAGTGATCAGATATAAATTTCAACACTGTTCTTATTCCTGTGGTGGATACTTAAATATAAGCCATGTTTGCCTGTTCTCAATTGTATGTTCAAAGTAATAAATACTAATTAATAATTAGAAATGCTCAAAATCTGAAACAATAATCCCATCTTTGGACCTTGCAAGCCACTCCAGATGTTTCTCTATCGCTTAACACCTCTGAATTTGCAAGATTCTTAGTAAAGTTGAAATATATTCTTTCTGTTTTTCCATCTTTCTCCACCATGAGTACACTTTTTGACTTACTGTAGCACGACCTATTCCACTAACACTATACAAAAATGTCATCACTCTAAATTACTAGTGACCTTACTGTTAAATCTAATTGACGTAAGTGACCTGCTTAATAGCATTTAATTGGTTAATATTTTCTTGATTTTTACATTTGATCATGTTTTATTAATCTCTACTTGGCAACTAAGGTAATATTGCAGAGATTGTTCCCTGTGACTTGTTGCTCTCCACTCTCTCATTACACTATCTCATTTAGTCCTAAATCTTTACAAAAATAACCAAATGCACACATTTCTCAAATTTTCATACCCACTCAGACCTTTCGTCTAAACGGCATATATCAGCTACATTATTGACATCTCCTGTATGTTTCACATTTTTCTCAAACTTAGAGAGTCTATCTTTAAACTTTTATCTCTCATCACACAATTTTTCTTCCTCAGTATTACACCATCAGTAAATGTTATTCCTTATACTTAGTAATAATCTTGATGCATAATTTTTCTCTATACCCCTACATCATAATGGACATCCAAAATACATTCTGCAACCCACCTCTATCTTCATCCCCTTCTATCCTACCTACTCATTGCATGTCAGTGTTGTCTCTAAACTTCTGCTAACCAACTACTCTTCTGCTTCCTGCTTTGCATCTATAACCAATTCATTCTGTACAGAGCAGCCAGAATACTTTTTTACTGAAGGTAGTACCTCATGTGACACATTTCAAACTCTGCTATCTTATACAATTGCATTTTGAATAATACCTAAAATCATGGCCAAAAAAGGAGATCCCTTTTTATTCTCAATAACCATTTCAAATGCATTTCCCTTTCATCATTATTCTTCAGCCACCCCAATACTCTCAGTTTCATGAGTGCAACGTGTTCCATCCTTCACAAAGGTTTGCTCATGCAGTCCCTCTTACTAGAATTCTTGCCCCCATCCACGGATCAAATTAAATCTTATTCATATGTCACATCACAATTCTAGTGACATCGTCTACTGAAAGATTCATTAGCTGGTCTTATGTTTTGTCATACCACTCTGTTCTTTTCTTTATAACACTTGTGACTATTTATAACCAGATTTATTTCCAGTATATTATAACTTTTATTATTATTATAGTGTCACAGGCTGACACCAATGTCATTAATGTTATAAAAACAGAACGCAAGCAGAATTTACAGTTCTTTGACTACATATTGAGTACATATAATTGAAATGTAACATTGAATAAGCTTAAGGTGTATGCATTGATTTGATAAATTTATATATTGTGAAATGATTACAAACATTGTTACCTAACACCTGCTTCACTGATACATTATTACCATTTCTTTTCTTTGTGGTGAGAACATTTAAGATCTCTCTTAGCAGCTTTTAAGTATCAGATTGGCTATAACTTAAGTGGTTGCCTTATTTGGAAAGCCTAGTTTGTTGTTTGTGATTGGTTATTCTTAAGTTTTATTTTATCTGATTCAAGTGTGTTGACTGTGGTTTGGTTTTGGTTTGCTTACTGGGCTGTCAAGGCTTTAGAGTCACTCCACTATAGTGACCTTCTTGTCTAATTACTTTATAGATGGTTGCTGAAGTGCTGCATTTTAGAGTGAAACAGGATTTTTAAACATTGTTATGAAGTGTTTTATTGTTTTGTCTAGCTTTGTTTTTGCAAATAAATAGAGATAATTTGAAATAACTGATTTATTTTTTCTTTTTTAAGTTTGCTTTTGTCTCCCGCCCCCCACACACACATAGTTCTGCTGTCCTCAAATTTATTTAAATGCAATTAGACAGAATTTTTATTGAGAACTTACTATTTGGCATTCCAATTAATAATTACTAATATAAGAATAATTAAGATCCTTGACATAAGCGTATTTTAAGTTCATTTTATTTCTTTTATAAGCTAAATTTTCTCTCACTTTCAACTTGAGAAAATTTTTTCTGGAAGAAATGTTATCTATCTTAGAAGTTTTTCAGCACTTAACAGTAGGAGCGACACCAGTACTACTCTAGGTACCCAAGGTGTTTTAATATTTAATAGCAATTGCAATTATATTCAAAGGTAACATACATCTTGAATTCCACAGATGTCCAGAAAGATATTATAGAAAAAAAATACATCCCCTTTAAGTATACCTAAAATCAAAATTAGCTCCTTCTGAAAACCTCTAAGACTAAAAGCTCAACTGTGGTATAAAAGCTTATGGAAATTTACTATTTCAAATATTCTTCCTGTGTAATCTAAATATATCACAAGTATGGAGCTAGGAAGCTTTAGAATCTATATTGATACATTTTACTTTTGCATATAACCTTTTGTCCTTCAGGTTGCCCATTTAAGTCATATACTTTGGTTGAACTTTATCACTTTTTTTTTTTACTTCAATGTTATCTTTATTGATTGGTGACTTTTGCTTTATGTTAAAGTCTCTTATATTGGAATAGTTGTAAATAATGAATGACAACTTCAACCATAACTCCATGGTAAGAACATTTACTGAAAAACACTGTAAACTTATTTTTTTTTCCCTCAATCTTACAAATTTATAGTTATTTTAGTTTCTGTGTAATAGCCTCCCATAGTGATGTTTTGAGACTTAAAAAGAAATCATGTTGTTATTAAATATTTATTCAAGAAGACTCATCTATATTGTAAATGCCATAGGACGTATAAGAAATTGGCAAATATTAAAAAATGGAGAATGTCAAGTTCTCTTCATTCACCAAGACAGCTATAGCTGTGTGATGAAAAGTATTTGTTTTGACTTGAAAGTAAAACATTAGGTCCTAAATTTTTCCAACAAATTTCCTATATTCTCTAAAATTCACCTACAAACCATTTGTAATTAATATGGTATAGACTTCAGGAATCAATTTGGAGAAAATCCAGGGATCTACAAATTTAATCTGTATGAATTTAGCAAATGCTGAATTGGTTTGCTGTTGATGTTAATTGTTATATGCTGATTTAGCATTATTTGAATATTTCTTAAAAAATGTTAAAAACTTAAAGAATCTAGTTTATTGGGGATGATTTGAAAAAAAATCACTGGAATTCATAAAGCTATTTTTAATTATAGGTTAATATTTCTTTACTAAAATGGAAAATTTAGAAGAAAAACTAAACCTTAGATTTAATGACTTGACTTTCACTTTCAAATCATTAAATTGTCATTTTTAACTACCTCCTTCAGGCAATTGCAATCCTGAGGCAATTAAAGCCCCGCCAAGACAGAACAGAATAGATTTACCTTACTACCTAAAATAACTGGAAACCGACACAATGTATGAAACAGTAGCTTCCAAGACACATCAGGCAATAAAAGTCAGTGAACCATAAAATCTGGAAAATAGACAAGGTGAACTTATGATGGACCCAGTTAGAGAGAACTTTTCTAGGCTGGAAATAGGGTATCCAGGTAAAGACAGGTGGACTCCCTCAATTAAACAGAGAGACCTGAAAGTCCAAAGATCTAGGTGCTGGTAGGTAAAATTCACAAGGCAGTGTGCTGAATAGAATAGAGATGCATAAAGAGATAACTTCAGAGATCTGTAAATGGTACCCTTTGCGTAGTTAGCTGACTACTGATCAAGGCAAGTGAGTGAGGAAACTACTGAAAGCTGGAATAGGAACCACCAGAAAAGATTAGTGATAAGTGTACATAGAACTCATACAGGTCTAACAATAGTGCCTCTTTTCACAATTGATGTGAAACCTCATGATTCACAAGACATTGTATTTATGAAGTAAGTACATAAGAAAGATGAATACTTATCATCAATAGAACTGCATCATCTATAATGATAAAGGACGTCTTTAAGAAGATGAAAAATGACAATAGATAAAATATTGATATATGCAAATGAATGAAGAGTAGTAAAAGTGGTAGCTACATAAGGATATATATAATTTTTTTCTTATTTAAATATATCTAAAAGATAATTGATTCTTTAAACAAAGTAAATTAAAAGGTAGTAAAAAGTTTATAACATATAGGTGAAGTATTAAATATAAGTAAAATGTGCAACAAATTAGCAAAAAAGTCAGGAAAGGAGAAATGAAAGCATATTATAAGGCTCTTATTCTATATGTGAAGTGATATGATATCACATAAAGGTAGCATCTAACAAGTTACAAGTGTATATTATTTATTTCCCAATTATTCCATAACTTTCTAAATTATATTTATATTTTAAAAATATTAGATTAACTTTTATTATCTAAAATAAACCCAGATTGTTCATATTTACTTCTTTATATAAACATATGAACAACTTTAGATATAATTTTAAAATAATTTCTTATTTTTGTTCACAATTAAGGTTAGATTAATTTCCCTGCTGATTAATTGTTCTGATTGGATATCCAGCTGGCCTCACAAAATAAGCTGGGGAAAGTCACTCCTTTGTAACCTTTGGAAGTATTCAAGGTAGATTAGTGGTTATTTCCCTTTGTGTTGAGTAAAATTCACCATAAGGCCTAAGATATTCTTTGAGTAAAAATCTTAAAGTACAAATTTAATATCCTTTTTAGGTCTCAGACTATTCAAAGTTCCTATTATTTATTGTGTTAGTATTAGTAAATTATATTTTTCTAGAATATTGCCATCCACTTACGTTTTCAGGTATAGTGGCATCAAACATTTTCACAATATGCTTTCCATCTCTTTAATATAAGTAGGAATTAGGCATATATCCTTTATTTTTAATTCCTTTCATTGATTATCTTTGCTTTAATTTGTGATCATTCCAACCACTTACTTTATTAACTTGTGGATCATTTAGAACTAATTTTAGCTTTGTTAATCTCTGTTGTTTTCTTGTTTTATAGTTCATTAATTATCTCTCTCACTTTTTCTTTCTTCAAACTTTTGAGTTTCCTTTACTATTTTATTATTTATTTATTTATTTATTTTTGTAAGGCTATGGCACACATTTTCTTTAATCTTTGATACTTAATATTTAAGTATCTATAATTTAAACTCATTTTTTAGTTCTGATTTATTTTCCAACTAGAAATAATGCTATAATGCTTATGCTTTTCAGAATCTTTAACCATTACATAAAATTCTGCTTGCTTTTCTTGGGATGACACCCATGGAGAAGCAGTGAGCAGAAAGAAGCAGTAGTTTTCAGCTTTTGGGCTATTTGGGTGTGAAACATCATCCCAATGTGTGAGTTGGGGAGAGGAGAATAAATTTATCACTATCCTTGGGGAAAGAACAGAAGTTGTATCATCTGTCTTGGCCATTCTTACCTGGAATTTAGCCTTTGTAACATGGAGTTTGTGAGAGTTAAGAAATGTTAGTGGTTTGCCCCTTGCAGCAAAATACCATAACCCTTGACAAGGAGCTAGGGCACAAGGGTGCCTCACATTAGCCACACCTGCTCAGAATGGAGCTTTGGTAACATTGACCTAAGGGTAGGGGACAGGAAGTAGATCATGGTTCAAATGCCATGGACTCTCACTCTTCTCAATGAGATTGACTAAAATTTCTTGAATAAATATTTCTTCATTGCTATATGCCCTTCTCTACATCTCTGTCTCTCTCTGTCAAAAACAAATCCTTGGGAAAGCTGGAATGGTTCAGTGGGTTAAGCGCTCGCTTTGAAGCCCGGGAGACCAGGGATCGAATCCTGGCCCCAGCCCATGCAGACCCATATGCTGAATTGAGGTGTGCCCTCAATTCAGTTCTTGCCAGGGCCTTTGTGGGAGGCTCCCTGCCCAGTTCCTGCCCTATGCAGCCTTGTGCCCACGTGTGGAGTGAAACTAGATGGAAAAATAATGTCAACTACAGAGACTGTTCTGGGCCCTCCCCCTTCTCTCTGTCTCTGTTTCTCTCTATCAAAAATCAATAAAATAATTCTTAAAAAAACCCAAAAAACTAAATTCTTAAAAAAATAGAACTAATTCTCCTCTACTTATATGCTTCTTTGCTGTGTACATTACCATTTCACATGCTCTAACAATATCTTACTCACAAATCTGAATATTTTATTTATTTTTATTTTTTTATTTTTTTATTGTTTTTGACAGAGAGCAAGAGAGAGAGAGAGAGAGAGAGATACAGAGACAGAGAGAACTGAACTGGGAGCGCCCCCAGTTCAGCATATGGTTCCGCATGGGCGGGGGCTGGGATTCGATCCCCGGTCCCCGGCGCTGCAAAGTGAGCGCTTAACCCACTGAGCCATCCCGGCTTCCCCTGAATATTTTTAAGACTAAGAATAGCAGGTATTAAAATAATTTTCTATTAATAAAATTAATTTTTCTCTTTAAATAGTTAAGTGCTTGTAGTCTAAATAACTTCTGCTTTAATGTACTATACTACTCTAGTTGGCTTATACAAATATAATTTTTCTATTAACATTCACCTCAAGTTTAATCATGTACTTATTCTATGTTACTCTGCACTTGTGTCTCATTGAACTAAAACAAAGCCACTAATATTGACAATTATTCACATAATTTTTTGTATAATTATGCGGCTTATGTCTATGTATCTTGTCTTCATAATGCAAGTTACATGAACTCTGATGCCTGGTATCATTCTGGGCAAATAGCATATATACAATAATATGACATAATTTATTTTTAGTCATTAAATTAGATCCATGCATTTAGTATAAAAAATATAAACATTATAGAAGAATAAAACTTAGAAAGCCCATTCTTCAGAATAATTATTGATGAAAAGTTGAATATATTACTTCCCAGACAGCATTTTGCTAGTATGCTATCATTTATTGTTTTTATCATTTAGTTTACTTTTCAGAAATCAGGTCATTCTAGTAAAAATTTATGAGCAAATTACTGTTCTCCATTAAGAAAATATCTTAGCCTTTTTCACATGTTAGTAACCAATTTTCCTAATATATTATAAAGGGTAAATAATTGTATTAATATTTCTGATCAAATGGACGTATTACATATTAGAGGTTTGAATGAAATTAGTAGCTTTGTATACAAGACTGAAGAATTCTGATGTCACACATTTCATAAAAAGGTAAAAATATTGAAAAGAGTGCATTATTACTTCTTAGGAATAAAAATGGGTAGAATACAAAGAACTTTTCTTTCTGAACACATTTTTACTTTCTCCTTCCCCTTATAACTCTTTCATCCTCTCTTTTTGGACTTGAATTGACAAAAGGGAGCTGCGTTTGCCTTTTTATAATAATTGGAATACAACCCTCTTGTGATGTACAGGATTAAGTGGAAAACAAGACGGTTCTCAGGACAAGAAGAGGGCGATATTATATATGTCCAACTTGGGTCTAGACTTAAAAGTCAAATGTAATTCTTAATATTTCTAGACTGATTAGCCTAGATCTCAAGAGAATTAAAATACATTTCAGAAATAAACAGGACAAAAAAAAATTAACAGCTCAAGTATTTGTAGTATTTTCTCTGCTATCACTCAAACTTGTCCAACCTGATGTGGGCTGCATGCAGCCCAGGACAACTTTGAATGTGGTCCAACATAAATTCATAAACTTTTTTTTTAGTTGTTAAATTTACTGGGGTGACATTGGTTGGCAACAAATACATAGTTTCCAGATGTACAATTCTACATTACATCTTAAACATTGTAAGATTTTATTTTTTAAACTCATCAGCTATCATTAATGTTAGTGTGTTTTATGTGTGGCCTAAGACAATTCTTCCAATGTGGCCCAGGGAAGCCCAAAGTTTGGAAACCCTTGTTCTAAAACTTAATTAGAAAGAAATTGAATGAATTATTGGAACTTGGCCCTACACATATTTTTTCAATCCAACAGCAAAATAAAAAGGATTATTTCCCAAGGGCAAAGAGAACTCAAGAAAAGGCAACAGTAGATTTGATATTTCAACAAAATTTGAAGACAAGAAGTAAAGTGAAACAGGGATAACTGGTTTAGAAAATAAATTTATTATCTGAGTGACCGTAGTGACAACTTCAATGAGCTAGAAGACAATGTGTTGCACAGAAGTCTTCAAGACCCATTATGTGATGGAACCAAGAACTAGAGAAGGTTGGGACTGAAAAGAAAGATTTGTGAAAATTTCAAGAACAGAACAGTTGTACTCTTCAAGTCCACTTTCTTATTGACAGCCATTCCGCAACAACATGTTCTTACACTTACAGGACACATAACATTTATTCTGTGCATGAACATGAGATACTGAAATTGCAAGAGCACAAACCACTTTAGAAGACTGAAGTAAGGCACCTAATGAAAATGGAGAAACCTACATGTCAACTGTGGCACATCCAGCCCTTCTTGGGTCCAGATTCTGCAAAACAAGTGGGCAGATTTATACCCTGTGAACAGGAGAGAGGCAAATAAAATTCTTGATTCACAACTGGTCACCAGCCCAAGATAGTGTCAAATGTAAATAGATGCTTAAGGATTGAGCACTGTGAGGAGATCATTATGAATGGTGATAGGGAAGATTGAACAGCTAGCTGTTCAGTGGTTTTAACTTTGAAAAGAGTTTTAATAGGTGTATGACAAATCTATTTGAGCATTTGGAATACAATAACGATAGAAACATTGAAAAATGAAGAATTAACTGCAGAAAGAAAAAGCTGAACAATAGAGAGGAGCTAATTCTGAGCATTGGGAGTTAGGGTAGAAATAGGGGAATGGACATGTTGTTTTTCATTTTAAGGGTTTTTAGATTTAATTATATTTTTTTCAAAACTATGAGTTTATACTACTTCAATAAACAATGAGGGTAATTTAAAAATAAGGGACATTTAAGGATTCAGAGATATATAGTAAGTAAGGTAAAAAAATCAACCACTAGGTAATTTCCTAGTTGTTCCCTTCATTCATAGCTGGTCTTAATTGATTGTACATAAAACCATGCATATTCTTTCAGAACACACATAATTACATGAGTGAATTTATTATTTAGATAAGACATATTGGGTAAATATTAAATTCTTTTTCTAAATATTAAATAAAAGGACTTTGAGACAAAAAAAATCAAAAGATAAAGCAGCAGCGAAGTAAAATATTTTTGGGAGAAGTGAAAAAAATTGGGAGGGAATAGGTAAAATAAGGTTGCTTTTTAAGAAGCGGATGTTGGTTACAGAGCAGAGGCAGAAAAAAGTTGAGCAAAGAAAGAGAAAGTTTTAAATTAAGCATGAATAATTTAAAAGTTTAGGTTTTGAAATGAATTATATAAAACATGATGGGTGTTACATGGCATAAATATAAATTCATAACATAAAATAAAATACTAACATGTGTTATTAAGAACGTTTTTCCAGGAGCATAATTCCCTTTATTACCCTGTAACAAAGACAGGCAGGCTATTCACCAAGAGTGCCAAAATGCATTTATTAACTTGCCATGGAGTCATGGGGTGAGGGCTGTAAGACCAAAGTTTATGCAACAAAGGTGATCAGAAATGATGAACATCACTTACAAGTCTGTCCCTAAAATCTTCCATATATCTTCTTGCAAACTTTTTCCCAGTTTCACTTACTTGGTGATGATGAGCAAGCACTGAGACCTTGGAAGACCCCCTTGAAGATGGCAGAGCCTCAAGATGGAGCAGGCCTTGGCACATCTGCAGCAGGGTTAAGAAGGGAGCAGCCGCTAAAGGAGGAGGCTGCTAAGAGTGGCTTTAAATAAGCAGGCAGGCACCTTATAGATTTTCCTTCTGTTACAATGAAAGGTAGGGGGAGCTGCCTGAGGTAGATATAATTAGCACTAATGGACTGAAACTGACAAGGATAGAAGTACTGCAGGCTGGTGGATGTGGGTAATTAGAGCTAATGGGCTATGATTGACAGGGTAAGAGAGACCCTCCTGTCAATTACCGGCCAGGCTATAAATACAGAAGGAGAGCACAAAGGGAGGGCTTTTGAGCAGGACTGTTTGGATCCTGGAGGTGTTTGTAGTAAACAGGAGGCAGGCAGCTAGGCCCATCAAGAACAGCAGCCGACCAAGCCCAGCCCTTGGATTGTAGCAGAAGATAAGCAGAGGGCGGGCAATGATGGAGCTCAGCGCTGGGGTAGCTGGGCTGGAAGGCTAGAGATAGCCCCTCTATTTCTGAGGAAGTCCAAGATCCACCTGAAGGACTGAGCAATGGCTACCACTGCTTCCCAGAGGACAGTTAGCGAAGGAAGGGCATGGATCTCTCCTCTCCACTGGGCTCTTTTGGACTTTGCTTTCTGCTGCCTGGGAGATCTGCATGGAAGATCATTCTGCAGCCTCCAGTCTTCTCCAAAGGATGGTATTGTTAAAAAGAAGGGCTCCAGGTGCGATCTAAGACAATTCTTGGGTTGGCAGCAGGGTTATATTTCTCTTTGTATGTTGTACACAGCTCTGAAATAAAGACCCCTTTCCTTTCATTCACTCAACCTCTGCCATTTTGGGTAAAGGTTGCTCTTGTAATAAATGCTTATTTTACAACCCAATACCTGTGTCAGTCTAAGGGCTGAAAGGTGCAGGCAGCACAAGCCTGGACCCTGTTTCTGTCCTGCAACACATCTATCAAAGCCACTTTGAGAAACATCAATCAGATATATACATTTAGACTCTACATAAATGAAAAATGAAGTTCTACCACACATAAACCATTATACAGTTTTTTACCTCTGTGCTACAACAATTAATATATCTTAATTACTATACCTCCAGTTATTATTCAGTTTTTCCTTTTATCTTTTTTTTTACTGGTGCATGAGAAAGCTTTATGTAGTAAGGAATTCTATTTATATTAATAAGTGATATGTACCTTACATTTGTTACAAATATGTGCCTAGTGTGTCAATTGAACTTTATTTCTAATGGCTCTTTAAAATTATTAATAAAGGAATATCTATTCACTTATGAGAACTTAGAATTAATGATAATAAAATATGCATTAAAAGAAAGCCAGACCAACATGGCTTCACTGGTGAATTGCACCCAATGTTTAAATAATTAGTTATTAATGGAAAGTCTTTTTTTTTATTGAAATACAATAGACATACAGCATTGTACAAGTTTAAGATGCATAACCCATTGATTTGATACATTTATATATATTGTGATATAATTATCACCCTAGCTCTAGGAAACACATCTATTGTATCATATAATTATAGTTTCTTTCTCATGGTGAGAACACTTAAGATTTAGTCTCTTAGAAATTATATAGTAAAGTGTGTTGACTATAAACACTATATTATGCATTACATCTCTAGAATTTACTCATTTTCTAATTGCAGGTTTGTACCCTTTAACATCTTCTCTATTTCACCACTGCCAACCCCTAACAACCACTACTTGATTCAGTTTCTATGAGTTTGGATTTTTAGATTCTACATATAAGTGATGTCATATAATATATACCTTTCTCTCTTTAGCTTATCATTAAGCATAATGTCTTTAATGTTTATTCATGTTAATGCAAATAGCAGGATTTTCTTCTTTCTCATGGTTGAATAATTTTCTAGTGTGTAAAATAACTCACACATTTTTTATCCACTCAAGCATTGACAGGTTGTTTACGTATCTTGGACTATTTTGACTAAAGCTGCAATAAATATGGAAATGCACATATCTCTTCAATATTCTGTTGTTTCTTTTGGAGACATACCCAGAAGTGGGATTACAGAACCATATTGTAGTTCTGTTTTATTTTTTAAGAAACCAATTTACTATTTTCCATAGTAGTTGCACTAATTAATATTTTCACCAGTAGTGCACAAGGGGTTTTATTTTTCCATATCTTCACCAACATTTGATCTCTTTTGTCTTCTTAAGCCATTGAAATAGGTGTGAAGTAAGATCTCATTGTGATTTTGATTTACCTTCCTCTGATAATTACTGATTTTGAGAATCTCTTCATGTACATGTTGGCCTTTTGGATGTCTTCTTTGGGAAAATGTTTATTCAGTTCCTCTGCTTATTTTGTTATTGAATTGTTTTGTTATTGAGTTGTATGAGTTTTTAGATATTTTGAATATTAACCCCTTATAAGTGATATCGTTTGCAAGTATTTTTCCCATTCCATATTTCCTTTTCATATTAAATCATTTTACCCTTTGCTAAAAAAATATTAAATACTTTCACATTTGTATGTTACTGTATATTATTTTTATATAATTTACTTTGGAAATAGAACTGTAAAACTCATACCTTGTTTATTGTTTCTTATAAATATCACAACACACTGTAAAAAGTTATGTTTATTTACTCATTGAGAAATAGTCTACAACTTACCAATCAATAATTGGTTGAGGAATAGTGTTGCGATGGTGAAAAAAAAAGTGAGAGTTCCTGTCCTAATAGAACCTACAGAGCTAAAGCAAACTATGACAAAAAGCAACTTGAAGGTATTTTGGTAGGAGTTATTAAAAAGTTATCAGAAGTAAGATAATAAATATGTAAAATAAGACCTGCCTGATCACATTTAGAAGTCTAAGAAATTACTTTCCCTGGAAGAGATCTAAGATGGTGGAGTAGATAAACACTGTGCCAGCTTCATTCTGGGAACACATTAAAATTACAACTAAATTATAGAACAGCCAACCTGGAGAACCAACTGAAGTCTAGCTGAACTGAAGTTTTATAACTAGAAATATAAAGAAGACACCACATTGAGACTGCTAGGAGGAGTGGAGACACGGAACAGGCTGGCCCAAAACCTCAGTGTAGTGGTTGAGATATAGAAGGGATACATGGGACATGGAGATTTTCCCCTAAGAGTGAGAGATCTCAGCCTAGTTCAACCAGACACACCATTTTAAAGAGGACAACAAAAATGGTATGTCCCCTTACAAACAGTATATATGATCAGCCTACTCTCACTGGGCTAAATTCAAGGTGTCAGTAGGCTGACCACACATACTGGTGGAAATGGCCCATTTGTTTTATGGCCCATTCAGAATACTACATCTGGTGAGCCTATATCAGGCCCACACAGGCTCCCCAACCCAAAGTACTGGTGCTGGGAATAGGAGCCTCCACAACATCTGTTTGTGAAAAACAGTGGGGACTCTGACAGTTCTGGTGGGAAAGAAAGCTGAAGAAATCCTAGATATCCTCTTAAAGTGCCTGTGCAGACTCATAGTCATTGTGAGCACTTACCTTGGGCTTCAGCAGAGGGATGGTGTCTCAGGGTGTTGGAGGCATATGGGGAGAAGACCTGGGTTTGGGGCTTTGGCCTGAGGGCTGGAGGACCATTGCCACATTTCCTGAGTGGGATTCTCCTCTTGTGCAGCTAGTAGGTGGGTTCCATCTTTCTTGTGTTATACCCTCCCCACACTGCCAAATCTGAAACTGATTGGTATGGTGAATTTCACTCATTCCACCCTGCTAACTCACTGGAACCCTGCTCCAACTTCCCCAATTACAGCGGCACTTTCTCAATTGAGCATCCAGCACCATCCACACTGCAATCTTTCTTTAAAAACTATCTTAGTCTGCAGGCCCCAGGTAGGTTGCAACTGGCTTCATTGTGCTTTGAGACTTTTGCTGAGTAGCTCCAGGCACAGCACTGGCACTAAATCAAAATCTAGAGAAGCACCCAAGGCAGGTGAGCAGGGAGAATGTGCCAGGGATCCCAAAACACATACTGCATAAGGAGACTCAACAATACTGGGAAAGAGCAGATCTACCTATTACATAAAAACAAACACAAAGAGGCATTCAAAATGAGGGGGAAAAATAGCCCCAAATGAAGGAACATCAGAAAACTATAGGAAAACAAACAAACAAACAAACAAACAAAAACTAAATGAGATAAAGGCAAAAACCTATTATTATTAGATACCGAGTTCAAAACAATGGCTATAAGGATGTTCAAAGAACAGAGTGAAATATTCAACAAAGACATAGAAAGCATAAAGAAGGACATAGAAACCACAATAAAGACCTGGACAGAAATCAAGAATACAATAACTGAAATGATGAATGCAATGGAAGAAATCACCAGCAAATTACATTAAGCAGAGAATCAAATCAGCGATTTGTTAGCCAACATAGCAGAACACACCCAATCAGGATAATAAAAAGAAAAGAGAATGAAAAGAATGAAGATAGTTTAAGATACCTCAGGGACAAAATCAAACATAACAACATTTGCATCATGGAGGTACCAGAAAGTGAGGAAAGAGAACATGGAATTGAGAAAATGTTTCAGAAAATAATGACTGAAAATTTATCTAACCTGGTGAAATAAATAGACATACAAACCCAGGAAGCACAAGGAATCCCAAACAAGATGAACTCAAACAGGCCCCTACCAAGATGCATTATAATTAGAGTGGCAAAATTTAAAGATAGGGAGCACAACAAATGGAGTTTCCAAAAGCACAGTTCTGTAAGAAGTGTGTGTAAGTGGTTGTATATGTGTGTATGTGTATATTAAGTTATTATTCATATTGTATAATTTTTTTTATATTGGGGATCCTAGCTATAAATTTGATGCATGGTGATTATGGTTAAAAATATTTGATTGGTCTACAGAAGATCCTTAATGTTTTGTGAGCATATAAGTTGTAACAGTGTGTAGTTTTATGTGTAGGTATTATTGTTAAATACAGGGACTGTTTTCAGGTACATAATATGAATCATAAGTTAGTACAGATATTAGATATGATTATAATGATATAGCAAAGGTCTGTGGTCCTTGGTCTACAAATGCACAGTGAGGAATTAAAACAAACCAGAGACTGGTCTTTGGGTACTTGGATTCTATGTAACCATATTAGGAAAATACTTTGACGCCAAGCCTTAAAATGCCCATGTAGAGTCTGTGCTTACCTAATTTTCACAAAGAGCTCCCTGGACACTGAACTGCTTAAAATAAAAAAAAAGGTCTATGGACACTGGACTTCTTAAAAGAAAAAGTCTCCTCTGGAGCAGGAACATTAGGCTTTGCTTGGGAGTATAACATTAGGTGAACCTGGGTTGGGGCAGGCCATGGCAGTGCTGCTATTTGAAAACAACCACTTCACCTTTCTGTCACTTATTATAAGCAGATTTGGATCCTTTGGTCAGATTCCTCCAAATATGTATTATTTTATTTTTTATAAATATTTATTTATTGTTTTTGATAGAAAGAGAAACAGAGAGAAGGGGAGGGCCCAGAACAGTCTCCATAGTTGTATGTCATCAGTTTTTGACATAGTTTCATTCAACACAGGTGGGCAGGGGCTGTGCAGGACCAGAACTGGGCTTGTGGCCTCCACATGGGAGGCATACCCCCTCAAGCCAGAGGCCAAACCAGGGGGAGAGAACTAAACTGAGGATCTGTTTCATGGGAAGCACACCCCAGTTCACCATATGTGTCCACATGGGACAGGGCTGGGATTTGATCCTTGGTCCCCAGGGCTGCAAAGCAAGCACTTAAACTGCTAAGCCAGCCCAGCTTCCCCAAGCATAATTTTTAAATTTTTATTTCTGATGAATAAGTGCTGACTTCCAGCAGGTGCCAGAAGTGTTCCTCACACAGAGGAAGAATTTTGCTGTGTACAAACTTCACTGCCATCAGAGGTTCAGCCCTGTCCCTGGGTAACTAAAACAATAGATGCCATACCCTAAGGTGAGAAGAGAAGCACTGATGAAGAATCTAAAAAGAATGTACCATAATTGATCTAGTTAACAAAATATATTTTTTTCTTTATTTCTTTATTTTGTAATGAAAAAATGTATGAATTGTTAAATTTATTGGGGTCACATTGGTTGGTAAAAATTACATAGGTCCCAGGTGTACACTTCCACATCACATTATCTATGAATTGCATTATATGCTCACCATCCAGAGTCAGTTCTCTATCTATCACCATGTATTTGATGCCCCATTCCTCCTGCTTCCCCCTCTCCCCCACTTAAATCTTCATTCTCAAGACTATAATGAGTTGGAAGTTGTTAGAGACCAAAGAAAATATTTTAGTGTTTTCAAATTTGTTGGTGCTACCTCTTTAAGAGTAAACTCTCTGTTTTAAGGAGACCTCCTCTCACTTGGACAACTTTATGTATAATCTCTATTGTTTTGGACTGTGTGTTTATTTCTGTCTAGAGAAACTAAATGGTAAGAGTTAGTTATCATGGCTGCTTTGACAATGGAGCCAAGGAGAAGTAGATTTTCTGGAATTGACCTGATCTTCCAAGGTATTTCAGAAAAAAAAAAGAGTGATTTCCACGGGCAAGGAATTTCATGGACAAGGTATGGGTCACAGTGGTAGAGCGGTCCATGGTGTGGTTGTCACCAGGAATGGGGGAAATATCTCAGCAAAATTAAAGTGGAGGCATCTTTGATGCCATAAGCAGGTGGGCAATCAACAAGTAATGAAACAGTATTCCTTCTTATATTTCACAGGAACTTCAAGTTGGATAGCTCCAGCTAACAAGTCAGATTTCCGTAAATTTCTACAAATGGCCCCATTAAAAAAAAGGGAATTAGTACTAAATATTAAGTTAATATAGCCAAAGAATATGACGCTACCTAATGGGAATATTGGTCTAATATAAACTTTTCTGGCCCTTTTTTTCTCATTTTGCTCTCCTTTGAGTTCACATTGATGGCTTAAAAATCATGATGAGTAAACTAGGTGAAAAATGGAATGGGAAATTATCCATCCTTTTGTCAATGTTGAAACCAACTTGCTTGTAGTATAGGCAGCTACAACTGAGAATGAAGTCTAAAGACTTCATGATCATGCTAGACCAAACTAGACATTTTGTTTATTAATTGAGACTGTTATCTTTTTTTCACAATGATGTAAAAAAATCATGGAGCTCATCCTAACTTTCATCCACAAGCAGCAAAGCATCATTCACGTAGAACAACCGTAAAGGGATAGTAAAACATAAAGCTGCTTCTGGATATAGCTCTTGAGTTCTGTTAACATTTGTAGCTATTATGAAGAAATAAATACATCCATGTATGCATAACCATGGAATATGAGGACTGTCTGAAAAAAATCCAGCCATTAATGCCTCTGTTTTTCATATTACATGGCTGGATACTTTCCAGATAGCCTTCATACATTAAAAATTATATCAGCATTTTAATACTTTTAATTTAATATAAATATTGGTTGCCCGGTTTAAAAGCCTACTATAATTTTTTTCCCTATGCTTAATATAAAGCAGAGGTCAGTAAACTACAACTTGTAGTAAAATCTAGGCCTCCACCTGTTTTTTACAAATAAAGTTTAATCATAAAACTTATTTGTTTGTTTACATATTCTCTATAGCTATTTTGGGCTATAATAGCAAAGTTGAGCAGTTGCAACAGACTGGGCCAGTAAAATCTAAAATATTTACTATAAAAAATTTTTTTTCTGTAGTCTATAGCAATGTTCCATATAACTAGAGTCAGATACAATATCAAATTCATCATATTGCAAGATTTTTCACTCAACAGTCGATTTTCAAGTTGATAGTAACAGATTGATTTTAAAGGAAAACAAAACATATTAATGTGTTTATGAGTACAGAATGCTTTCATAAAATCCTGAAATTTTCAGAATGCTTTCATAAAATCCTGAAAATTGCCAAATTATACATCTTACTTACAAATATCAATGTTAAGCTATTTCATGTATTTGTTGCAAAGATAAGCCATTGTAATTCCACTACTCAATTATTTACTTATTTAAAGTGAAAAGTAATGTGTGAGACAATATATCAATAAGCTGGAATAATATGCATGCAATGAACAGGACCTGCAAAAAAATTCTCCAAATTCTCAATAACAATTCTATAACATTAACTAAAATGGGTTTTAATTGGAGGTAAAGAGGAAAAAATGAAAATATAACAATATACACATTATCTATAAATAATATGAAATGAAACAGACACTTGTAACTATTAATCTAATAACTTGTATCATGATACATATTTACCATAACCTTGTAACCATTTGTGACATATGTACAAACACCTAACAGAAATACAAAGTTTTAATAACACTGAAAACTCAATATATTATATAAATAACAGTTCTATAACAGTAAAAAAGAACAAAAATGAATATATAAAGTATTAAAAGTATGAGGCTAGCATCAAGTCTGAAGAAATGTTTTCATTGTCAATGAATAGTACTCGTACATGAACATATTGTTAGTATTATAATTGTCCAAATTAAAAGACATAAAAAAAACAACAACGCTGAAATACAAAGATATAATGGGAAAGAAGGTGGGAGAATATAATAGAGGAAACCAGCCCACTGTATTCTGTGACATAAAGTTATCTAATTACATATGGCAAGGACTAGATTAAGGACTGTCCAGCTGGTCTGTTGCCCAGGACACTTAAATATTAAAAATGTTAAAATATAGTATTTGCAAAGGGGAACAATTTGGGAATATATGAATTATTTCTGTTTTCATTTAGTGTGTTATTTAATAAAACTCAAACACATACACAGACACTCAAAAATAATCAAATAATAAAACCAACAAATATAAAACATATATCCAGTTATAGATATATATTTCTCCTTAATATATTAGTATATGCACATATAACCATAAATTAGGAGAAAATTGATAATCTCAGGCAAAAGAAATCTTATAACAAAACGAGTCATGATCTGCTATTTAGTTGAAATCAATGCTATGTTTTATTACCTGAACAATATAAACTTTAAGGTATTCCTAGAAGTTTCTGAAATGCAAAATGTAAACAGAAAATTGAATTTGAGTACACACAGTTACAAAGGAACTGTTTTGTAGATTTCTTTCGGAAACTTGACCTAAGGAAATGAATTAGTGTAAAAATTGGTTTTGATTAGAAAATTTTAATTAATAAAACCTAGCATTTCCCATCCTTACAAAAATCTCATTTAACATACATTTAATAAATATCAAATTAAAGCAAGGAACCAAATTTTAACCAGCACAAAATACCCGTGTATTTTTCTATTTGTATATTTTTTGAGCCTACAAGTCTTCATCTACAAAGGTGTCTTAAGAAAATAGAAAATATAACTTAAAATATTCAACCTAACATTGTTCATAATAATGAACATTTCTCAAAATTCTGTTTGTGACTAATTAAACCTAGGGATTGGAATAAAAATATAACAAAGCTGGTGCTTCTCCAGGACAGAAAATAAAGAATAAATTGTGGAAGAGAATGATCTAGGTAAGCTATAAATTATAGCTATCTGGAAAAGGGAAATATCCAAGCTCAGTAACATTTACCCCTGGAGAAGGAGAAGGAAGAGGAGGAGGGGAGGCGAAGGGGAAGGGGTGGTGTGAGGAGAAGATATAAAAGCTCCTCATTATAAAATAGGCTATTAGAACTAAATTCATTGCCAAAATCCAGGAGCTAATATGAGGAGCTCCCATTCGAGAAGAGTACCTGTCTTAAAGGTTTGCCAATCTAGGAGTTTGATATTTGTTTTTGTTTAGATGTATGCCTCCATTGGTTGGGGGTTGTGGGTAGAAAGAGAAACATATCTTATTATCAGAAATGAGCCAAGACCTCTACTATTCTGTTTGGAATCTGCAATATTACGAATATTTCTATTGACACCGTATTCCAAAAACTGAAAGTAATTCATGATTTTGTTGGAACTTCCATAGCACTAGGTGAAGGTAGCAACAAAACTGATGAACAGAATGTTTGTCCAGAGGGAGAGAATAAAAACAAACAAACAAACAAACAAAAATGATGCAAAAAACTACCATACCTACCACCAACAAGTAACAAAGAGAATAGCATACAAAACTTCCAAAAAGCATGAGACAGTCTAATGCTAATAAACACAACTAATAAAATAAATAATCAAAACAATAATTTGTTTCATATGAAATATAATGTATAAGATAGTTAGAAATATTAAAATAAATATCTTCAGAAGGATAAAAAAATTAAAGACATTTTATTTAAATGATAAATTATAACAAAAAATGAAGTAAATGTGAATGTCTATTGAATAAGATAAATAGAAACTACTGGATGTAAAACATATTATAATTGCAATGTAAAATGCTGTAGGTAGAACAAATTTAAAAATAGAATAGTGGATTGAAAAGCAATACATTCATGCAAAGTATAGTTTACACAGATGAGGTTAAAATTAAAGATAATAGTAGAAATGGAAGATATATGAAGATATTCTAAATTTGTTTACAAGGAAAGTGAAAGTTTTGAAGGAAGGGAAAAGAAGTACTATTTGAGGAGAAATTGTTTTAAATGTTCATTAAACTATATATATATATATATATATATATATATATATATATATATATATACACACACACTCAGTAGAAAATGTGTTTTAGTGAGAAGAAGATTGAATCCAGAGAGATATATGGGGGAGAAATAAAAAAAATAAAAGTTTGTAAATTAAAATATTTACTAAAGATACATATCACTATTTTTTTTTGCAATCAAAATATAGTAGTAAATCTTGGATAACTTTTAACTAGATTTGGTGTAGGAAATTTCCTTATCATTGTCAGAAAGAAAAAAATTCAATAAATGGATGTTTTGTTACAAAAGGTATATAATTCTATTTGGCCTTTAAAAGCTACAAACACCGTAAGTATACAAATAAGATCTATATTTTTTAATCAAAGTGGAAAAGTGATTTTGGAAATTCAAATATAAGGCACAGAAATGAAATTTAAAATAAAAAAGTGTGAACAGGGGAAGCTGGGATGGCTCAGGAGGTTGAGCACTCACTTTGCAGCTCCAGGGACTGAGGATTGAATCCCAGCCCTGGCCCATGCAAACCCATATGCTGAACTGGGGTGTGCCTCCAGTTCGGTTCTCACTGGGGTGAATGTCCCACATGGGAGTCTCCCAGCCTGGTTCCCCATGCCCACCTGTGGAATGAGACTACGTCAGAAACAAATGATGTACAACTATGAAGACTGCTCTGGGCACTCCTTACTCTCTCTGTCTTGTCTCTCTCTCTCTCTATGTCAAAAACAATAAAAATAAATCTAAAAAAAACCCTGTAAACAAAAAAATGCAAGTCAAGATAACCAAATTTAATGTGTATTACAATATGTATGAGTGAATAAAACTTAACCTTTAAAAATAGTTACCAGGTTAGCTAAAAATATATCAGTTATTATTTTGGTTTCTTATATAAAAACTAACACATACATGCACATATTTAAAAAGGTCTGAATCAAAATAAGTGGAAGCAGTTATAGTATACAAATGATAAACAAAAAATAAATATCTGGGGAAGCCAGAATGGTCAGCGAGTTAAATGCTCACTTTGCAGCCCTGAGGAACGAGGATTGAATCCCGTGGTCAGCCCATCTGGACCCATATGCTGAACTGGGGTGTGCGTCCCATGCAGGAGGCCCCCAGTTTGGTTCTTGGCCCCAGTTAGGCCCCTGGCTTGAGGGTGTGTGCCTCCCAAGCAGGAGGCCCCAGCCCATTTCCTGCTCACCTGTGTGGAATGAAACCATGTTGAAAAATTAATGACATACAACTATGGAGACTGCTCTGGGCCCTCCCCCTTCTCTCTGTCTCTCTCTGCCTCTGTC
>PVKE010021252.1:0-26709 GCA_004027555.1 Craseonycteris thonglongyai | reverse complement strand
CTTCTCTCAAAACAATAAAATCTTAAAAAAAAAAAAAAAAAAAGAATAACAAATTGGCATTTGTACTATATCAGAACTGCTATTTTTAAGGGTGCTATGACCCCTCACTGGGTATATCTAATACTTACTTGTCTCTCCACATCTTATTTAACCGCTCAGCTTATTGAATTTGATATCAATATCATTAGTCATTTTTTTCTAGAATGCTTTATAACCTTGACTTACAGGACAATGCTCTCTTGGTTCTCTTTCTCACTCTCTAGCTGCTCCTTCCATTTCTTTGTTGGGTTTCTACTTCTTTACCCAGCCCTTAAGTGTGTGTATCATTTGGGAGACTAATGAATACTCCTAAACAGTCTCCTAACAATGCCTCCTCACAGTGTAAAAGACCTCTCTTTCCCAGTTAGATATCTGGAAGACTGACTGAATAGCTCTGCTTGCTGCCCAGTTGTAGAGGTAAAGAAGTGTGTGGCCGAACACTATGGCCTCTTTGAGAAGAGTCAAATAAGAGAAAACAGAATCTCTGAATTTTTATTGCAGGCTGCTTTTCAATAGCTGGGTTAACCATGTATGGACTCTTTTGGCTGGACATTGTGGGAGTCATTTTTGAGCCCTGTTCATGTGGACTGATTGTTCATGCAATCATGATGTGTTTGACTTCTGCTTCAGGAGGACACAGCTCAAATTAAATAATGTACCTGTTGTTTAGCCTGCTGGTGACTTAGCTCATTGAGCTCAGCAGATGAAGGTTCTGGGCTTCTAATCTTTGCTCTGTCACTGAGTTATTATGTAACTGCTGGCAAAATATACTCATTTGATCCTCAGTGTTGCCACCTGTAAAAGGATGACTGGAGCTAACTGCTATTCTTTTAGTTAATTCAACATTTATTTCTTTATTCAATAATTATTTACTGAAGATATAACTGTGTGTCAGGCACTGAGGCTAGGGGTATTGGGATATATTGGTGAGCAGAACAGCAATGATTTAAAGGAGGAGATGGACTGGCCAAATAAATATGGATGGGATCTTTCATATAAGACTTATGCATGGACATTCAATGAAATTAATTTTGCATTACGTCTACAGTCATAACAGCTATTGCAGGGCTTAGTTGAAGAAACTTAGAAATTAGTTCAGTTTGAAATCCCAGCTCTACAATGTAGTAATTATATAACCTAAATATATTGTTAAACTTTCCTGACACTCATTTTCCTCAAGAATATTGGAGTAATAACAGATACTATAAAGACTTGCCATGAAGATGATTTGAAATAATACATGACATTGAGTAAGCACTCAGTAAATGTTGGTGTTTTCCATTTGGAGGAAATAGCAGAAAAATTTTCCCCTAAATTGGCTATACCAATTTATCAAGTCCTCCTGTTTGATTCATGAAAAATGTAGCTCCATGCAAAAATGGAAAACACATTTCTACACAGTCTTAATTAGTCCACTATTCCATAATTCATTTCTTAATGAGCTTTTCAAGTGGATAATCACAAATGATGTTCAGTTTGATTCCTTTCATTCTACATATTTAAAACCAGTTTAATTGTTAAACCATTCACTCTGTTGGGCACCACACATACACAGCTGGTGTGAGAAAACCTGCTCATAACTCACGTGTGACTTGTAGATTGCTACAAATAAAGATTCATGCTGAAACCTTTCATCTCTTCTTAGTGAATATGGTTTAATTCTGGCTCGTATTTCAGTTGAAACTTAAGAGAGGTAAACTATAATAAAAGTATTTTTTATAGAGAAGAACTAGAAATGACAATAAAGGTACGAGATACCTCTCTAGACCTATATAATTAATTCATGTATGTGTTTGTTTCACTTAATTCTGACAGTGTCCCTTAATGAGAGCTCTCTCTATTTACCCTAGGAGGAAACTGATATTCTGAAGAGTAAGTGAATTGTCTGATGTCTCTTAGTTATTAAGTGGTAAAGTAGGAATTTCAATCCAAGCCTAATGCTAAAACCCATGCTCAATATGTACATTTTTGCTAGGCAAAACAGATACTAAAATCTGTATCAAAAATAATGAGTGCTAAATGATTGTGGCAACATTTAGCCTATTTCTCCATTGAGTACCACATTCTTTACCACGTTAAATGTAGAGAAGCAGAGTGAGGATTGGTAGAAGAATATGGCAGGAGTGAGAAAAAGGCAAAATGAAGAAGAGTAAGACAGGTGAACCCCAACTCAGGCTTTGCTTCCTATTATCTCTGTGACCATGGGCAAGTTTCTAACACCTTTCTACCACTGTTTTCTCTTTTATAAAATGAGAATGATATTAATATATTCCTCATAGACTTTTTGTGAAGATTGAGTTAATATATGTGGTGTGATTTGTAATGTTATAATATAATAATGTAACATTATATTATAATATATATCAGTATACAGTATATATAACATGAATATATGCAAGTTAATATATATCTATGTTAATATATGAATGTATATGAGATTATATGTATTTTATGTGAGTTCATATATAAAAAGTACAACATGGGAGAATTAAGTATAGGCTATTACTATTACCACTTAGGAATGAGTTAAATATATATTACAATTGGAAGGTAATAGAATCTATGTAGAAAAGCTCACACAATTAAATATACTCACTAGATATTCATAAATATGATCTTTAATTTTTTATAAAGAGTGGAGAAAACAGTAAGCAATAGAAGCAGCACTAACTCTACCACTGACTAGTCTGTAATTGGGCCCTTTTGCCTCCTGGCCACTCATTCCTCATATGTAATGTGAGACAATTGAAAGACAAGTCCAAGATTCCTTTCATCTGGAAATTTGAATTTTGTTCTGCTTTAGAAAATTGCAGTCAAGGTCTGTTCGTACAATTTATTTGACTTCTAATTTGTCTTTGGTTAGATATAATTTCTTTCTATTTTACATTCTGTTGATTTCTTAAATGAAGCATTCAGTGAGGCTGTGGGAAATCTATGTAGCAAAGGAGGGAGGAGAGAGTAAGTACCAAGTGGGAAGGCAACATGAAAGCCCTCTAATGGTCCTTGAAAAGGATTTCTATAGACCAAACCACTGGTACAGAGCTGGACATCTTGAGAACAAGCCTTATTTTGTTGTCAGGATTCCAACAGGCTCTTCTATCTTATTTCTCCCACCCTTTATGCTCTCTGCCCATATAACAGCATCTCTAACCCAGTTGTGGAAGCACTGCTCTAGCCCAAAGGCAACTGTGGTAGGGGAAATTTGGGGTGCTATAGCATATTGGTGAAGGAGATATTTTGGGGTCAATAAAATATGTCATAGGTCCTGCTCTGTCCAACTGCAGTGGCCATTAGGTGAACTATAGTTAAATTTGCCCACAGCCTTTCCAGTAGGTGCTCTGAATTGATTACACATACTATTGTGTAAAATTCTATTCCTGTAGGAATATGTCCTCTGTCACTATAACAAATTTTACAATAAAATATAAAAAGTAATCATGATTGTCATCAATTACTTGCCATGTGATGAGCCCTGTGTTTTATATGTATCACATTGACAACCCTGTCAGGTAGGTGTTATTACTACCCCATTATGTGGATAATGATGCTAAGGCTTAGAGACATTAAATAATTTGCCCAAGGACATTCAACTTTTGAAGTGGCAGATCTGGGATTCATACCTAGTGCCTATCATGCTGCCTGTCCTAGGTTACTTGGACAGATTCCTAACTGGTTGGCTTGCATTACAGCATGGCATTTTGATATGGTTGTGTCAAATAGCCATTTAAAATGTAATACTATTATTTTATTGTTACCAAGTAATTTATTTCAAAGACATGCCTGGCTTGCAGCCATCTTTGAGCCAAAACATGTCATCATTACATTTATGAAGACCATCCAATTCTTCATTCCATCTCTAAGTCACTTTAGAGGTATAAGGTTATGGTGAGGTAGAGGGATCTAATAGGTGTTCAGAGTGCGTCAAGATTGCTGGCAACAATGCCAGCATTTTTTAAAAGTTTGAATGGAGTTTCTTTAGGGAAAAGACTGGTTCCAGATCTGTGGTAGGAAATACGCAAGATGAATCAGACCAGATAGCAAGCCACCTATCAAAGACTATCAGGACCATTTCAAAAGGATTCTGGGGCTGACTTGAAGATGGAACAAAGATAGAACAACCTGAGTGTAAATCAGGATGACAACAAATGAATGAAAATACAGCAAGTATGTTAAACTTACGACCTCATATTATCGTTAAAAAGTAACTAAGCACCATTAGAAGATGCAAGGGAACCAATTTATAATGTTGAAAATTGGAAGGAATCAATCATTTATCCTACATTTCCTATATTAACTAAAGTACTAGGAAACCAAATAGTAGGTGAAGTAAAGTTTCTTTATATAGAAGTATTTCATGTAACTAATAAGAATTGGATATTAGAATTAAGCACTCATCATTTGTCAACTCTCAAATTGCTAATGCACCTAGACCTTGATCATTAATGATTTTTATCAGACGAGAGATAATCACAATGTCATTTATAAATGATTCTTGTCCCCAAATTCAAACCTGAATCTGATCCATCCCCTGGAGCCAAGAAACAATTTATAGAAAATAAAGAGGATAAAAGAGCATTTTAAAACATGCTATGGGGATGCCATCAGCAAAACAGGTTGTGAGAAACTTTACAGAACAGACAACCTGGAATCTTTAATAAATAATTACTAAGACAAGATAGAGAAGGAATCTGTAGAATAAATGAGACTTAAAAGGTATTGACCAATTGCAATGTATGAATTTTATTTGAATTCTGATTTACAGACGGAAAAAATAATTATGTTCTTTCCTTTTTTGTTAACCTTTATTCCAGTGCAGTTCTTCTCAGGTTGTTTTTTTGAAGTATACATTTAGTCAGCTTACTTTCTTGCTTAACATCTGTCAATTAATTTCTGTTATCTATAGGTAAATTCAAGAAAAACTTCACAGTATCCAAGTTCAAGAAGGAACTAATAAGTGTGAACTTAGAGAAGGCTTCTTGGGGGAATGGGGAATTGATAGCCAAAGAGGAGAAACATCAGGAAAACTTTCTGGAAAGAGCAATAGAATAGACTCATTGATGTGAACATAGTACGTGGCATTGGGTGGAAGCTTGGAACTTCTCGTAGTGGAGGTTCCATGTTGTGTAGTTATAGTGTAAAGAGCAGTGAAAACTAAGTCTGGAAGAAGTTGATACTTGGTACAGTGATATTCATCATTGTACTTTTCTTTTGCTCCTTATGCAGCAATACAAGATGAAGCTCTCTTTTACAGGAATGATTCTCAATCCTTTCCTCTTCGTGACACATGTATTCCCTTGCACTGTATTCTGTGAGCATTACCAAGTTCTTTGTTTTTGTTTTTTAAGATTTATTTTCTTGCATTTGTCAGACAGAGAGAGAGAGAGAGAGAGAGAGACAGAGAAGGGGGGTGGTGGTGGCAGAGCAGTCACCATAGTTGTATGTCATTAGTTTTTGACATAGTTTCATTCCATACAGGTGGGTGGGGGGGGGGCACACAGGGCAGGAACTGGGCTGGGGGCCTCTTGCATGGGAGGCATGCCCCTGCAAGTTGAGGGCTAAACCGGGGACCTCCTGCATGAGAAGCACACCCCAGTTCAACATATGGGTCCACACAAGGCCGGGACTTGATTCTTGGACCCTGGGACTGAAATGCGATCACTCAAGCCACTGAACCATCCTGGTTTCCCCATCAAGTTCTTCAGATCAGGTTGTATCATAGCCTCCAGATGATCTATCATCTTTAATGCTGTACCCTTCATAATCAATCACAGCACAGTGTCTTATCACTGCAGCTGAAAACTAGTGATTAAATTTTAACACACCTCTTATGGTGTTATTAAGGAAGAGTCTAGTGGCAGATGCCAGGTGTTGAGTTTAAGAGTGCTAGAGCTATATAGGTGAGCACATCCTAACTGGCTATTCAAGAACCAGTAGACAGATTCAGGTCAAAGAGTAAAGTGCAAGTACAAATTCTAAGAACAAGGATTATATTCAGATTCAAAGACTGGCCTCAGTGTCTTCCCAAGGGCTAAATGTGGTTCAAGACCATGGAGAAGGACACACTGGCTTTCCCTGCTCTCTAGATTTGAGACATGCTTGGCTCTGGGATGCAGGGAGTGAGTCTGAAACAAGTGAGGAGGGGGCTCTGGCACAACTGAGACAGGCTTGGAGGTAAGTCATTGTGTCTTTATTGATCACTGGGTGTGACTCTTTGTTTCTCCCCTTACGGACCATGTGGCATTGAATGGGCAATTAAATATACCTTCGCTGGTTTCTTTATTTTTAAAATGGAATTACTACTGAAACAGAAGGAACTCAGCTGAGTAGCTCTTCTTAATGGGTTTATTCTCAAAGCTTCAATTGTATCAAGGTCAAAAGATTACCAATTTCTTTGTTTCTGAGTTTTCTTACTAAATTTTAACTGGTACATAAGGTCAAAGCAAAGCTCTTCTGAAACTCACTTTTGCCATATTTCTTTTAAAATGTCAATGAATGAAACTAAACACTGCAAGCAAAGTGTAGAGGAGGAAAATGGTCATTGTTTGTTTTAAGGAATTTCTTTTAAGAAACAAAAGGAAATGTAGCTGCAGTAGCCAAGGATAGGTGCTACTTAAGGACATTTGGCTAGAACTCTCTATCATAAATCACAGAGCCAGGGAGATTGTTTCAGACGCTGTGGTATATCCTAGATCTCAAGTTCATATAACTCTGGTAAACAGGTTTATTGAGGGAAATTAGATGACAAATCAATCAAAGCTGGTGTTAGTACATAGATATTTATGCTTTGTAGAACTTACCAAAATAATCAATTATTATAAACATCTATTTACTGTTAACTGATAGATTAAGCCCTTAGTCATCTGAGACTCATAAAATACTTAGAGGCTATTCTTTTCCCTTGTGTCTATCTATATGATGCTTCAATCCCTTTTGAATACTATAAGCAAGGAGTTATTGGCTCTTGATTAAATAATTCTAGTGGTAGAGAATCTACTTTCTCTGGAGACAACTCTTCCCATTGTTGGACATTTCTATTAGATGGAAGGTGTTTCCGTAATCTAAACTGAAGTCTGTCTTCTTAGATTTCCACCATTACTCCCAGTTTGACACCTCTGGATTGCTTTCCACATGTTCCAATATAGCTGCCAACATGTTTTCATTATTAACTGCATATTATCCAATTGTTCTTTATATTACATGATCTCAATTTCTTTTCTTAGTCTGGTCACCTCCTCAGGCCATGCTCCATTGGTTAACATCTCTCTTAAAGTACTGTGGGCATAATGTTACTAAAATTTATTTAATTAATTAAAAAATATATATTAATATTAGTTTAATTAATATTAAACTAATTAATCTAGTTAAATTAATTTAGTTGTTACAAAACCTCTATAAGACTGCTACTCTTAATCATTCCTATTTTACTAATAAGAAAAATAAAGCCTAAAGACATTAAATAACTTGATCAAAGCTGCAGAGCTGATAAGTAGAGGAGCCAGGATCTGAACCGTAGCAGCCTACATTCAGAGTCTATACTCTTAAACACTGTACAATTCTATTTTTTAAATATAGTGTATCTAGTGTCATCTAATCAGTGTTGAGGATGGCAAAACCAGCACCTCCTTCTGTTTATGTATCCTTAGATTGTGTTAACATTCCTGGCTGGTCTGGTTGACTGTGTGGTAGGTACAGGGAACTGAAAATCAAAAGTCAAATCTTGAAATTTCACACCTGCTTTGTACAGGCCATGCAGAGGTCCTGGGCTTCATCTTGAAGATAATGAAGTCATATTATGCTATTATTTATTTATTTTTAAAAATTTTGAAATTCATCACACATTTCAAAGCAAGAAACCATGCCACACAACCATATTTAAGTATTTGAAATATTACTCTGAAGGTAGTGTTGAGGATAAATTAGAGCAGGGTGAAATGATAAGCAGGAATTCCATGGTGATGGCAACAATCCAAGCAAGATCTGCAGAAAGTGAAGATGACAAAAAATGAAGAGATCCCGGCGGTGTTCGGGAGGCATGAGGTCAGGATTTGATGACTGGTTGGATTAAAGGGAGAAAAGGTGAAGGGAAGATGATTTCAAGAGGACTTCCAGGTTTCCCTTTGGGGACTGTGATGGGTGCCCATCATTAAGAGAAGCGGAGAATATAGTAAAAGAACCAGTACTTTGGGGCAGGGGTGGCTGGGTGGAGTTGTGGGAAAGACAGGGAGTGGTTGGAAAACATAAAAAAAATGCTAATGAAACACCAGGGGAGAGGGACGCACATAGTGAATGTGTGCAGGAACTCAGAAGGAAGATTCGGGGATAGACGGTGGGGTGTAGTTGGCCTTTGTTTGTGGGAGCCCTGAGGAGAAAGTCCCAGAGCTGCCCTTGATATCTTCCTTTGTCAAAACTCAAGCAAAATGACTTTAATTTTCGTTATCACCTTGTCAGTTGTAAACGAATTTGCATTTACATAAGGAATAACATGTTTGACAAAAGCCATATTCATCATTTCAACATGTTCCTGAAATACTCAAGCAGGGTGACCATTTGGTATAAATGGTATGTCTGATGATGGCAAGTAATTATTCTTTCAAGCAAAAGAATTCCTATTTTAAGAATCTAACATTTTTAGTATGAAAATACATAAAATTTAGGATGCAATAAAACAAAGTTAAGGTTTTTTTTTTTTTAAATCTAGACTGTAAGTGTTCAGCCATTTCTCCTCAAAACTTGCTGTAAAAAAAGTATTCTCCTTTTTTTTTCTTTTATTGTTTTTAGATTTATTTTACTTAACAGAGACAGAGACAGAGAGAAACAGAGAGAAGGGGAAGGTCCAGAGCAGTATCCATAGTTGTACATCATCAGTTTTCAACATGGTTTCGTTCCACGCAGGTGGATGGGGGCTGCGCAGAGCAGGAACCAGGCCAGAGTCTTCCACATGGTAGGCACGCCCCTGTGAGCTGGGGGCCGAACCGGGGGCCTCCCACATGGGAAGCTCACCCTAGTTCAGCATATGGGTCTACATGGGCTGGGGCCGGGACTGAATCCTCAGACTCCAGGGCTGCAAGGTGAGCACTCAACCCACTGAGTCACCCCAGCTTCCCCTCCTCTTCCTTTATCTTTTAAACAGTTTTTGTGGGCTTCTCATTTGTTGATGCATTCCTTTATAGAATATTTATTAGAAACATGCTAGGTATCAGATACCACACTATGTGAAGGATTAATTTTGTGATTTTGAACAATGTCAGGAATATGGAAAGTCTTAAAAGAACTCAAATGCTTAAGAACCAAAATGATCTTGGTGAGCTGGCAACATATATTGATTCATGAACTGTGGACCGTTATTAATAGCTTGCTTATTCTTGTGTGAATCTTATATTAGTTCTTGGCCCAGAAAAGTAAAAAATGCTCTGATACGTTTCTGAACTTTGGATGCATTTCTGAAATCAGGCTGCAAATATTCCATGAAGTAAGCCTGCTGAAGAAAGCACTTCTACCCTTGCATTTGTATGAAAATGACTTGGGAGGCCTTTTAGCCTCAGGAAGTTGAAATTTTTTGCTACCTTTCAGAAAAGCTTCTAGTTAAAATTGAGATCAAAGATAGCAGGAAAATACTGAGATACTAGATAGAAGGAACATATGACATTTGACCCTTTAAAGTGTCCTAAGTTTTAAAATGACATATACATGGTGGGTAGAGTTTTAAGCTATTAAATCTCACTGTCTGCTCATTTTGGATACGTCCCCAATGACAGTGGGAGAGAAGGATGGTGAAGTTGTTCAAAGTTTGAATGAGGAAAAGGAACAATCTGCACTTCTAGTATTCTTGGCAAGCCAATCACTCTTAGCTGTATTCCAGTCCAGAGCTGGGTCCTCTCAGTGTGTGCTTTTCCCAGTGTCAGTGACACAGATCTGGCCTGGCATGTGCATACCTGTCCTGGAACATGACCGAGAGCAGAGCCCTTATCGTACTATAGCGGTGAAAGTACCTCTTTGTGTGACTTCTCACAGAGCCAATCATCTCAGACTATCTGGTGTCCTGAACCTCAGGCCTTTCCTTGCTCAGCCCCTCTGGATCTATAGATTCCTCAAGAGTGTGAAATGAGAACAAGGAATTCTATGGAGCAGTGGTCTGGAACACTACTATGGATTGAATCTTTGTGCCCCTAAAACTCATAAGTTGAAATCCTATCCCCCAAGGTGACAGAATTTGGAGGTGGGACCTTTGGTAGGTGATTAGGTCATATGGAGGAGCCTTTGAGCCTTTGATGCCCCCACCTAGATCTGGGACTTCCCAGTTTTCAGAACTGTGAGAAATAGGTGTCTGTTGTTCATAAGCCATCCAGTGTGTGGCATCCTGTTATAGCAGCCTGAAAGGACACAAATAGTAAGAGCTGTGTAGATCTGTTTCTTATTCTGCTCATCCTATTTCTTTTACCCTATATTTTCCAAAGGCCAAGTCTGAAAAATTGTGTAGCAATGAAGGTTAGGACTGTAACTGAAGCAGGGAACCTTGTCCTAAAAATGTTAATATTTTTGACTTGGGGTGCTTTGAACATTTACTGTGTCCGAAATGAAGAAGTAATGGCTTTCTGTCTAAATGAGAGTTGGCAAATGGGGAACTTCTCACTTCATGGAGTTTGGCCATTATTTCAGTAAGAGAATATGAGACATCATTAAACTCTTGAAAGTATATGCCTAGTGAATTTCTAAAATCCCAAAAGAGGACATGGGTCCAGCATATGAGTTAGTGGGAAGAGGGAGGAGGAAGAGGAGTGAACATGCATAGGTGGAAATTTCTAAGACATGTATATTCTGCACACTCCATTCTGGTAATGATCCAATTCTGAGTATATGAGTGTCCTGCAAAAGTAAATTTGGCTGAACAAAGGGGTAAACCCTACTTGATTATTCTGGGTTCATATTAAAAACGAAGGGGTGGGAAGCAAACCTGAGATTATTTAGCACTTACTGCTATAAAGGAAAAATCACCTACCTTTATGCAGATATGTAAAGGTCATAGTGATTAGTAAGAAAGTAATAAGAAAACAACAAATAGGAAACAAAAATGTATTTAATAAGCATTAAAACCGGAAATCAGGAATTTCTAAGACTTGAGCCAAGGAGAAAGGGGAGGGGGGCCCAGAGGCCTTTCCTCCTTGTTCCCATTCCTAACTCAGAAGGGCAGTCAGGACTGCTAGAGCTGGAAGCCTGGCAGGGGCCCTCAGATGTCCTGCTGAAGCCAGGTTTCCCTTGTGAAAGAACAGAATACATGAGGGGAATCAGCAGCGAGAGTGATGGACAGCTTCTTTGTCGAATCTGTCAACAGAGCTTGGAGCTTTGAAATCTGAAGTGACAGGCAATTGGTGTGGCTGCCACTGGCTTTGAGTTCCCAAAACAACCATGAGATGAGTTCATGTCAGACTAACTCCCAATTGAGAGCATGAGATGATAGCCAAGGACCCAACTAAGATGAGATGAAAAGTGATCAATGCCAGTTAAACACCTGCCTATCCCCATATGCTCTAGTTCTCAAATCAGTATTATTTTTGACAAGTACAGTAGACTCTCAGTTAACCAGCCCCCATGCCAGATAAATGTGGTATTATTTCTTTGATTTTTTTGCTGGTTGCTTAAGTTCCAACTAACAGAGAATCTATTGTATTTACTGAGCACCTGTTACATGGAAGGCATAGTTACCTGCACAAGGAAACTTAGCAGAGAGTAAAACAGGTCCTTATAAAGCTACTAAATTAAATGATGTGAAATTGTCCATATTTGACCATTTTTGATCTATACAAATGGCAATTTCTTATGGTTCAACCTCATACACTCAAGGAGGGCTAAAGACAAATAAGGCTATACATATATCATGTCAGGTGGTGATAGGTAAGTGAGGCAGGCGATGCTGTAGGAGGAGGGAACTGATAATTGACACACTGCAGTCAGGAAAGCTTCATTGATAAACTGACATTTTGGTGAAGAATTTAGCCAGTGATGAGGTGGTAAGAGATTTCACATTCAAAGCAGGAGAGCGGCAAGTATAAAGATGCCGAGGTGATCATATACTTCGTGTTTTAGAGGAACAGCCCAAAGTTAAGTGCGGGCCTGGTGAAGCTAGTTAGGTGGAAGTGGGTGGAGGTGAGGTAGACAGCCAGATCACCAAGGGGCTGGTAGGCTTGGGCAAGACCTGTCTTCTGCTCTGAGTGAAACAGGGCAACACTGCAGTACTCTGGTCAATGTAGATTCTACTGGAGTTGCTCTGGTTAATGTGTTGAGAACAGAGGTTCAAGGTCAGAAGCAAGGATTCTTATTTAAACATTGTAGAAACAGTTAAGACAAGAGATGATGGACCTGCGGAGCCATCTCAGAGCAGTGGAGGTGCTGGATATGTGGTGAAGGTTGAGCAGACAGAATTTGCTGAGTGTTGATTGGTAGGGTGTGTGAGAAAAAGGAGTCAAGGACGATTCTAAAATTACTATGTGATTTTACTGGTATCAGATAAACACAGATAAATTATCAAGTAGATAATTATAATTTAATGAATATGTATTCTTTTAAAATCTCTGACTAGATTTTGTGCAATTGCTTTTCCCAAGAGTCAGTGTCTATTGGACTTACTCTGTGTTTATAGGCATCTCCATTCATTTACTAAAAGAGTAGTCCTGGTTACTCACATGACAAAGGCTAAGAGCCAAACAGACCTGGGTTCTGACTCTGCCACTGAAGCAGTGGTGTGAAGTATCTTTCCTGGAAGCCTCAGCTTCCTCTGTTAGATGAAGCCAACAAAGCCTACTTGGAGTGGTGACTGCGATTAAATGAGATATTACATGTAAAGTGTCTAGCAATAAATGCTTTATGTAATTTCAGTGCTAGTAAAACATATGAACATATGTGGCCACAGTGGATATTACTTGGCCATAAGAAAAGATGATATACTGCCATTTATGATAACATGGATGGATTTTGAGATTATCATGCCAAGTGAAATTAAGACAGAAAGGGCAAGAACTATATGACTCCACTCATATGTAGGATATAAAACTGAAAATAACAAAGGAACAGACAAACAAATAAACAAAAGCTCATAGACACAGACAACAGTTTAGTGGTAACCAGAGGTTAGGTGGGGAGAGGTGTGGTAGAGGGAGGAGTCAAACATATGGTGATGGAAGAAGAATACAATGCAATATATAGATGATTAATTTAATAAAATAAAAGTATATGGACACTATTGTGGTGCTTGTCTGCTACAACACTTTCACATATTTTATCTTGTTTTAACCCTTGAAGCTTTTATACTGAGAACCATTTCTTGCTGGTTTGTTTGTTTATGGTAGTAGTAATGAATGATGAAGTTGCCTCAAAAAATTTTACTAAAATTTTGGGATACTTATAAAGTAAATAAAAGGTATTAAGTAAAAACAATGCTAGGCCCTGACTGCTTACTGGCCCCTGCATAATGCCACACCGATCTCTACCTTCTGGCCTCTTCTGACATGAGGCCACCTCTCCTGGTCAGAACTTGGTACTCAATAGCAAGGCAACCTTGATGCTTCTGTCTCTCATATTTCTTTTCTTTCTTTCTTTTTTAAGATTTATTTATTGTTTTTGACAGAGAGAGAGATACAGTCAGAGACAGAGAGAAAGGGGAGGGCCCAGAACAGTCTTCATAGTTGCACATCATTGGTTTTTCCACATCGTTTCATTCCACAGGTGGGTGG
The DNA here is from genome assembly GCA_004027555.1 of Craseonycteris thonglongyai. NCBI lineage: Eukaryota > Metazoa > Chordata > Mammalia > Chiroptera > Craseonycteridae > Craseonycteris > Craseonycteris thonglongyai. The sequence continues at coordinate 12,946 of PVKE010021252.1, read as the reverse complement.
GGCTGCACAGAACAGGAACTGGGGGTCTCACCCTGGTGACAACTGAACTGGGGGCACTCCCCAGCTCAGCATATGGGTCCACACGGGCCAGGGCCGGGGCCCGGGCCGGGATTCGATCCTTGGTCCCCGGGGCTGCAAAGTGAGCGCCTAACCCACTGAGCCATCCCGGCTTCCCCTGTCTCTCATATTTCTAAGTTATTAAAACTAGATTCCCACCTTGATTGCTATACCCAAATTTCTACAGATGTAACCGAAGTATTATCTTCTGATCCTATCTGAGATTGGGGACCTGACTTTCTGTCACAGGCTCTTGCAGAGCCTAGAGCTTGGTTCTTGAATACCTGCCTGGTGACCAGGATCCTGTGACTAGGGTAACCATAGAATTTAGTGCCTGAACTGGTATACCTTTGAGAGAGAAATGGGAAGCTCTTAATGACTTTGCAGGGACAACTCTATCTATAACTACAGAATTGTATGTCTGGATTTGCATAGGACAGGCCAATTTTTGGTTGTTGTTCCAGCATCCCATTGGTACTTCTTTCACTCTCAAAAATGTCCTGATTTAGATGATAATTTTGGTGATTATCGTCACTGACTAAGTAATGGACAGATGTTTTTCTGTTTTAAATGCTAACTTTATCAGAGACTGAATTCCTATGTAACATTTGGATCTTTTTCAAAATTCTACTCTGGTTCATATATAGAACTCTCGTATTCTGACATAAAACAAAGTTTTGATTACTGTAGATTTATGGAACATTTTAATATTTGAGAGAAGTAGTCAGTATTTTATTTTTCCACCAAAAATTTCTTGGCTTGTCTTCAGCATTTATTCTTCCAGATAGACTTTAGAAACAGCTTGTCAAGTTTATGTTTTAAAAATCTTAGGGTTTCAATAAGAATTTCTTGAATTTTTGGATGAAATTGAGGAGAATCAATATTTTCACTAAATCAAGCGTACTTTTGTGCACTTCCTGTCTTTATATCTGAATATCATTGCTAACGTGGATTTGCAATTCCTATGCTCTTCTGGGATATCCCACTGATTGGACTTGACATGCCTCTCTTCAGAGTTATTATTTTCAGTATGAACTGGATCTCATGCCATGTACACACTGTACTATATTTCAGGGTCTTCAGCTGGGCCAGACCCCATTTCTCTCCTACCCCAGTAGGGAGGCACTGGTCTTTCCCATTTCACCCTGAACTGGTGGAAGAGCTAATCATGCAAGAACAAACCATAAGACATGATAAAATGTGCTTTCATTAAGCAGTGCAAGCATTCTGTACTCTTGTGAACCTGAAAATGCATTTATATGACATATACTATAATGGAAAAATAATGGTCAAGAAATCAAGTAGTTCAAAATGAAATCAAGGTAAATCAGAGACTCTGTATATGAGGAGCGAAAGCTAAATTGATAAGGTGAATTAAAGAAAGCACATTTGGAAACCTAATGGAGTCTTTGCAGCATTTGGAAAACTGGAGACGCCAGTTCACTGTAAATGGCAAGCTCCTTTTCAATATGATCCCGAGGGACTGTTTCTTGTTCACAGATCCTGTAAATGTAACTGTTTCCTCCTTGGGGGAAGGATCGGTGGTGTTTGCTGGGTTTGTTTTTCTTTGAACATTTGACGGTTCCTCTGGGGAATTCTGGATATCGCTGTCACTTTGCTGTTCAATGTTCATACATCCCTGGGCATCCTCCCTTTCAGGTTTGAGTCATGTAAAAATAAGGTAAATGTGTGAAAATTAGAAACACTGAATTGAGGGGTCTGGCCTAGTTTTTGTATTTGTTCAGTGAGCTAGAGATGCGGCTCTTTTATTGTTCGGATTGTTTACGTGAGAGCAATTGTAACACAGGTCAGGGGGATAAGAGAGAAGCAAGCGTGGCCCTGCTGCCTGAAGCACATGCTCGTTGCCCCTACCCAGTGGAGGCAAAGCTCCTTTAGAGAACCAAAATGGCAACGCTGGTATCCTGAGAACAAAGCCTCTTTAACGTCTCACATCCAGGCCTCCTGTAGTGCTTCTCATTCTGTTTTCTGCATCCTCCTATCCCTCAACAAAGTTTTGTCTTTTGATAATGGATATTACCAAAAATAAAAAAAATACTGAATATACATTTCTTTCAGGCCATTAATCTAATCCTTGTTCTTTGATTGAGGTCACTGTTGGGAGTGCCATATGTGGGTTTTAGACTGCTCTCATGATTTTAGGTTTCAGAATTCTTGAAGGTGCTGGGATATGCAACAGTGACAACACTGGTGGGAAGTGTACTGGGCTGCAAGGTGTGTGATGACCTCAGTCTTACGGAGTCAGTGGAGGACCAGACACAGGGCCAGGCAGACACTCATTAACAAGGCAGCACAGGGATTTAGGGAAAGAGCTTGGGAGAGAGGCTGCCACAGTAGGGTGTAAGCAGATGCCTGGGCATCCAGATCTGAGGTCCAGGGGCAGATTTGGTGCTTAATAAGAGTTGCTGAGGGGAAGCTGGGATGGCTCAGTGGGTTAAGCGCTCACTTTGCAGCACCGGGGACCAGGGATCGAGTCCCGACCCCGGCCCGTGCGGAACCATATGCTGAACTGGGAGCTCCCCCAGTTCAGTTCTCTCTCTGTCTCTGTCTCTGTATCTCTCTCTCTGTCAAAAAACAATAAAAATAAATAAATAAATATTTAAAAAAAAAAAAGAGCTGCTGAAAGAATCTCTGAATAAATTGTTCTGGGAGACTCTGTCTGTACTTAAATTTCTGTTTTCATGAAATAAAGAATGGAGGAAGAGATCATCCTTAGAAACAGAGACTTGGCAAGAGCCACATTAGGCAGCAGCTAAACTGCAGCCCCTGGTGATGAAAATGATCAAATCAAAGGAGAAAGTATCTGGACAAAAGTCCTGTCTCATGGATTGGCCCAACACGGAGTGTGTGTGCCTACGGAGTGCTCCAACTCAGGGCTAAAGAGGCACAGACCTGCATATGGCCTCAGGTTTGGGGTTGTCGATATTAGGTGGTTCTTGAATAAGAGTTTGTGGGTGAGGAGAGAGAGAAGGGGAGATGGGGAACAGTGGTCATAGCTGTGGCATCAGACTCTACATCAGAAAACGAGACCTAACCCCTGATCCCACTCACAGGGCTTGTGGATGGATAAAGAGGACATTGGAGGCACTGGTTCCTTGTACAACAGGTTCCTACCTTTGCCATTCTTTTTTACACAAATCATCACTTTTAGAGAGTTTGGTTATGTTTCTTTTTATAACACACAGATAGACATGGTAGAAATAAAATAACAAAATATGAAAATAAAAGAAAAGTAAGTAACAAGATATGAAATGAAACAATTCAAGATAATAATGTAGCTGTCACAAGGCAGTTAAATTAATTGCCAAATCACTAGTATAAAAATATTTTTCATAAGAATCTGGAGGCGAGCTATGTCTCTGTTTCTGGGGAGGTGAGAGATTTTACAGAAGAGGATTTGAGATGAATCTTTTTCTCAAAATTTGGAGAGACAGAGAGGAGTGTAGATGCACAGAGGTAGATGTGGAGAGGAAGAAGAGCATTCGGTGTATTGTAGGGATGTTGTGTTGAGAAGGAAGTTCTTAGATTAAAAATGGAGGAGAGAGAAGGGGCCAGAGGAAAGTAGAGTATGGAATAGAATATTTAGAGAAAGAAAGATGGGCTATTTTGTGTCCTAGCATTGACATTTTATTAGTTGAAGTAGAAGAAAGGACATTTAATTAAACAGGAGGGCAGCAGAGGTAGGATTGAGTTTGATGAACTAAGAGGAGGTCTAGAACAGTAATTTTTGATGGGTTCTGGGACTAGGAAACAAATATGTGGTTAATAAAAGCATTGCTTTGTAGAAAACCAGACAGAATATAGTTTCAGCCTTGACTCTTAAGTGTGTGTGTGTGTGTGGGGGGGTGTGGGTGTGTGTGTATGAGAGAGAGAGAGAGAGAGAGAGATAGAGAGAGAGAGAGAGAGAGATGACCAAACAGATTCTTGCAGAGCTGTTCTAGAAGACTGGCTCTGGCATTTGCTGGAGAGGAAGTAGGTGGGGTTCTGGAAGAAATGTCCACAGGTCATGTAGGAGGCAAGTTGAATTATGTTCACTAAAGTAAATGACCTTTTCTTATCTTCTCTCTTGCTCCCTTTAGAAAAACATTTAAAAAGGTACCGTAGAATGTGAAACGCCAATAAGAAATGGGTGACAGTATTATTTTATAAAACAGAAAATGAACAAGGCTGTGACAAGTCTCTTACCCCATATCTTAAGAAGAGGGATTAGAGTAGTTGGCAGGTGGTCAGCTTCTTTTTTTGGTGTTTAGTTGATGACACACATGTGGGGTGTAGTAGCCACAACAGTGCCCTTTAGGAAAGAAAGGGTGAACTCTTGGGTCAATGCCCAGTCTTATACTCTGGGATGATTATTATTATGATTATTTTTGGTGTCTACTTTATAAGAGGGCACAACCACCATTGCCCAATTAACAAAGTATCATTTATGAGCAGTGGGGCACAATTTCAGTTGGATGTGCTCACACTGTAATTTAGTTAGGATTTCTGTACTACATTCTTCATTATGGATGTGATTAATATGCTATTTCTTTTTCTCACTGTTCTAAACTTAGTTTATTGTTCTCGTTGATTGGTTTTCATAGGGTCACACAAGGTATTACAATTTGCTTACACAGGTTCAGTTATCTGAGTGAGTTAAATTATAATTTAAATACCCTTTGCTTCTACCTTTATTATATTCTGTGGCTAACATAATGCTCTGGGCCAGGAGAGAGATTTTATTCTTTGTTTTTCTTCTCCTCTTTCTTCTCCCCATACCCCTCCCCCTCCTCCTCCTTCTTCCTCTTTTTATTTATTTATTTATTCAGTAAAGTTTAGTTTAATATATGTATGCTATTCTGGCAATGTAAACCCAGAAAAATTCACAGCTTCATATTATGGATTGCTCTTGCATTAAATACTCTAAATAATTTGTTGTTCTCATCCCTATTCCTTGACCCTAGGAGTGAATATATCGTATTTTCCGGCGTATAAGACGACCGGGTGTATAAGACAACCCCCTAATTTTACAGTTAAAACATAGGTTTAGGCCTATATTCGCTGTATAAGACTACCCCCCACTTCCGAGGCTGTAGTCTTATACAGCGAATATAGGCCTAAACCTATGTTTTAACTGTAAAATTAGGGGGCCGTCTTATACACCCGGTCGTCTTATACGCCGGAAAATATGGTATTGTAATAGTAGTCTTAAGGATGTCTGCTTTTTAAATAATAAATTCATGAAAAATCAGTTTATAAGTTAGTATGTCACCATACTTATAATGAGTTTATTTGTATAAAGCTCAAATTATGCAAAATTATTTGTTTTTAACAAACGGGAGTTAGATTGTGTTTAATTGGCAAAATGATAAATGGTATGATGGGAAAAGCACCGGAGTATGAACAAATAATGGGAGTTTAATTCTGGCTCCTTCCTTTACTCTTTAACCTTGACTATTTAGATTTCTTTTGTTTTTTTAACAGTTATTTTATTGCTTTTGACAAGACAGAGACAGAGACAGAGGGAGACAGAGAGAAGGGGGAGGGCCCAGAGCAGTCTCCATAGTTATATGTCATCATTTTTCTACAGAGTTTCATTCCAAACAGGTGGGTGGGGGCCGCACAGGGCAGGAACTGGGCTGGGGGCCTCCTGCATGGGAAGCGCACCCCAGTTCAGCATATGGGTCCACACAGGCCAGGGCCAGGATTCGGTCCTTGGTCCCTGGGGCTGCAAAGTGAGTGCTCAACCCACTGAGCCATCCCAGCTTCCTGGTTATTTAGATTTTTTTGACTATTGATTTCCTTAGCAATAAAATAATTTAAATCATGATTTCATTTTATAGTCATTTCCTAATTTAAAATGAGATTGTTGGGGAAGCCGGGATGGCTCAGTGGGTTAAGTGCTCACTTTGCAGCCCCAGGAACCGAGGATCGAATCGTGGCCCTGGCCCGTGTGGACCCATATGCTGAACTGGGGAGTGCCCCCACTTCAGTTCTCACGGGGGTGAGACCCCAGCCCAGTTCCTGCCCTGTGCAGCCCCACCCACTTGTGGAATGAAACTATGTGGAAAAACCAATGATGTGCAACTATGGAGACTGTTCTGGGCCCTCCCTCTTCTCTCTGTTTCTATCTCTGTATCTCTCTCTCTCTGTCAAAAACAATAAAAATAAATCTTTAAAATGAGATTGATTTGTGTCACTATTTAAAAGTGAAAGTAACCTTGTGAAGTTTGACTTATTATTATTATTTTTAAAGATTTATTTTATTGTTTTTGAGAGTCAGAGAGAGAGCATGAGAGAGAGAGAGAGAGAGAGAGAGAGAGAGAGAGAGAGAGAGAGAGAAGGGGGAGGGTCCAGAGCAGTCTCCATAGTTGCACGTCATCAGTTTTCAACAGGGTTTCATTTCACACAGGTGGGCAGAGGCTGTGCAGGATGAGAACTGGGCTGGGGACCTCCCACATGGGAGGCATGCCCCACTTGAGCCAGAGGCCCAACCAGATGGTGAGAACTGAACTGGGGGCCTCCTGCATGGGAAGGACACCCCAGTTCAGCATATGGTGCTGCACAAGCTGGGGCCAGGATTCTATCCTCAGTCCCCGCAGCTGCCAAATGAGTGCTTAACATGATGAGCCATCCTGGTTTTCCCGACTTAGTTATTATTAATTCTCACTTTTCAGATAATGAAATTGAGGCACTAAGAGATTTTCAAGCTATGCCTGTAGAAAATGGCAGAAGTATAACATGGCCCACAGTTTTCTGCTTCCACACCGCAGATGTATTCTACCACACCAAACAGTGTTATTGATTCTCTTACAAGAGATTGCTGAGGATCAAAAGATACCATCTAATCTTCCTCTGAACCTCAACCACTGACTCATGTGGTCACACCTGTAAATGTTACTATCACCAGTAACTGCACTATCTCAGAAATTTTGATTTGGAGCATTCTACTTCCTGTTTTGAAGCTTATTTATTCCAACATTCTTGGTGCAACAATTTCTTTTTTTTTTTTTATCTTATTGAGTCTGCTAAGCCAATGTCACTGCCTTTTTGCATTATCCATCAACTTCTCACCTCCTCTCTCTATTTCTGTCATTACCTAAATTGATTTTATGTTCTTTTACTATATTCTTCCTTTGTAGACACCCTTAACTCCTTTGCTTCACTTTTCCTTCATAGTATTTGTTAGACTAAACCCCAAACTTGAGTCAAAACAATTATCCATCTTTTCTGTTCCTGTACAGTGGCAGCCACACATTATTGAAGAAAAATCAGAAAGCCTGACTTACTGGTCTCACATTAAATAATGACTATAAATTTCAAATGGCATCAATAATCACCTAGAGTTTCCTAGTGAGTTCAATTTCTCTCATTGAAACAATTAATTCATATCTTCACCTCATTTGTCAAACTTCCCACAGCTCCCAGTTCCCTAACTGATGATTTAACCTTTTCTGAGTCAGATCTATGGAGCTGTTGGCATTGTTCTAATCTTTCCTGTTTTTCCTCATGGACTGCATGTCCCTGATCCCACCCAAGATTTTTCCCCTTTATTCTCTCTCTCTCAGGATTCTGTTCTCTCCTCTCTTCCCAAATATTTATCTCTTTCAGTTACTCTCTACCTGTCTTCCTCTTGATTACTCTAATTAGTGGAATTGAGAATCTTCCATATTAAAAAAAAATTTTTTCCCCCTTGATCTTGCATCTCCCATCATTACCTCATTAATTTTCTGCTCATCTTCACAGCAAAACTTCTCAAATGAGTTGAGTATATGTACTGTCTTTCCCCCCTCATTTCTTATTCAAACTTCATACACTCCAATCAGATGTTAATCCTCATCTCTCAATAAAATATCTTTTAAAAGTCAATAATGATTTCTAAGATGCCGGATCCTGAGTATAGGCGTTTATTCTAAATTCACCTGAACTCTTATTAGCATTCAATGTAGTTGACTAATTTCCTGAGCAACTCTCCTCCTTCGGGTTCTGTAAGATCAAACTCTCTTGGTTCTCCTTCCGGCTCTCTAATTGTTTCTTTTAGACTCCTTAGGTGGCTCCTCAGTCCCAAAATGTTGAAGTTCTTTTCTTTGTCTGTGTGAGCCCTGATGACCTCAGCCAGTTCCAGCCTTTAAATGCCATCGATAGCTCAGTGACTCCCACATTTCTATTGCTAAGCTTATCCCTGGAACTCCAGGCTCCAGTTTCTCAAGTGAAAAATTTAAGAGTCATTTTGATTCTTTCTCTACTTCACCATACCCCCATGTCCAGGTAATACCCATGTTCTATTGTTCCTCTCCAGTATATTTCTCTAGTCAGTTTTCTTCTCTTTGTTACCATGACTATAACCCAGGTTTAAGCTACCAACATTTTCCTCATCTGTATCTCAGTAATAGCCTCAATGATGGTATCTCTGCTTCCTTGATTTTCTTCTTACCATCTATACCTTATAGTAGTCAGGGAGCTATTTCAAAAGGAGAAATCAGACTAGTCCTTTCCTTACTTTAAATCTGCTAATAGATTTCTATTGCTCTTAAATAACTCTCTGTAGGCCTCTAACATTATTATGTATCCTATGTCTAGCTACACTGGACATGCCAAGTCTTTTTAGGGCCTTTGCACATACTGTTCTCTTTCCCTGGAATGCTCTGCTCTTAGTTCATGACTTGGCTGGATCCTTCTCATCTTTTTGTGTTCAGGTCAATACCATATCCCCAGGGAGGCTTTAAATCATCACTCTAATACTCTTATTTGCTTTTCTTCTTTTTTCCCAATCACTTTCTACCATTAGAATATTTTTATAGTTCTTCTCGCAACTAAAATCACTTTATATATTTATTTGTTTATTGTGTGTATGTCTGTCCACCAGAGTTTCAACACCTGACATTAAGGATTGTACTTATATTTTTTATAGCTTTTCTCCAGTGCTGGGTACATTTCCCATCACTAGTAGTTTCTCGGTAAGAATACCGATTGAACATAAGGGATGTGAAACTATTTGTCCATTGGCTATGCAGGTATAACACATCCTACTCTTCACAGGTAAACTGCATTATTTTAGCAGATCAGTGACCCAGGCAGTCTGTATTGGACACTAATAGGTAAAATGATAAGCCATATTAACTATATTTGCCATTCAACTGCTCTCTTTCCCACATGAAGAACTATATTTTTGTTTTGCAGAATCAAACTAGAACAAATAGGATATGGATAGACTGTAAGCAAATGTTGACTCAGGTAAATAATATGTTAGGAAAGATTTATGAGGTAATGGCATTGCACACAATGAATATAATTTTATTTCTTCTGTGTTTTTAAAAAACATAACATTGGACTTCTATTGCTTATTTTAGATGATGGCCTAAGCAGAATACAGAATAGTACCCTGGCACCACAGGAAACGGTCTTATAACCCTGATATCATAGGATCAAGAAATTTGAATTAAAGAATATCACCCACCATGATTTGTGTCTAGCTTCTTTGTCCAAACTTGAAGGTTTTCTTTAAAAGTAATTTGTCCATACCTCAACTTAAGTATCTGAGTAATTGAAGGTATGTTACCTTGAAGTTCTCATACTTACTTATTTTCACTGAACTCACGGGATTAAAAAAAATCATCCAGTGTCTTAATGCCAAGGCCCTAAAACTCAGAATTTCAACTGGTGAACATCCTTATCAGCCAGCCAAGTTATTAGATGATACGTGTATGTGGATCAGAAGATGGTATAAGCAGTACAAAAATAAACCCGAACTATCTTTTTAATAAACATCCATTCATTTGATGGCCAATATTTGCGTATTTTTCTACTTGTTATCTCTAAGGAAGTATTATAAACATTTTTATTTAGCGATTATATTTGTTATTTAAATTAGCATAGCACAATTGAATTAGCATAACCAATTTCAAAGTTTTACTTCCCTATACCCATCCTTGCTTAGCTTCTGCACACTTGTCTGCCAGGGTCTCTGTCTTTCTCTTTTCCTAAAGTTCACATCCTTCTTACAGAAGAAAATTTAGCAAGTACTGGTAGGTACAAAGAAAAACAAAGGTAATTAAGAAAAACATTGCCACCCAGAATCAGCTGAGGCTAATTTTGAGGTGTTCCTCTAGCTTTGACATCAGTATTGGGTAAGATTTGGAAGAAGGTTGTGCTGTAGCTGTCAATTAATTAATTTCTGAAATAGTTTGGGCAAAGCCAAAAATAACACAGCATAACATTGACATTTTGTTTTACTTGCTTGGTACCAAAAGATGGCTATCATCCAACTGGGGTTAAAGATGTAAAATTTTTTGTTATTAAAATAACCTCAACCAAAAGTTAAAAATACTTCTAAGACAACAATATGAATTTTCCCATTCCACATTAAGCTTTAAACAAAAATTTAACCATTCTAACTTTTAATCCAGTCTCTCCATTACGTGAGGAAACCAGGAAGAGGATCCTCACCAGACTCCTCCATGCTGGTAGCCTGACCTCAGACTTCAAGCCTCCAGAACTGGAGAAATAAATGTCTGCCCCTTAAACAAATAAAAATAATAAAAACATTTTAAAAGGGTTCAAACCTAAAAAGATACTGATGCTTTCTATCCCCAATATGTAATGAAAAGAAAAATAACGTGGAACTGCAAAATAAGCGTGAGGAAGTTCCCAATATGATATTTATTATACTGACTATTTTGAAGGCTTTTTAATTTCTAAATGTCGGGTTCTTTTATGGAGCATTTCTTGGGTGCGCCTGCTTTGCAGATGCCCAGACATGTCTCCCACTACTGCGGCCCCAGAGGGAGGAATCACTGACATTGCCTGCCGTGGCAACAGTGCTCTCTGAGCTAGCTGTCTGTCACGCTTCCCGTCCCCTGCTGCTGGCGTTAGCACCTCTGGGGTGCAGGGGAGCTAATGTGTGACAGCCAGAATGAGGATATGGTCCATCTGCTCTGCACTGGGGTTGAATCTCATCAGCAGTGATGACTGCAAAGCAGATGCCTGAACACAGGGTACGCAGTGGCCATTTACTCAGAGACCACAGGGAAGGAACTTTAGTCGGTTTGTTTATAGCTCATAATGCAGAATGAGGGACACACACACCGGACAGGCTGTCCATGAAGCTGGGGGGTGTAGGTAGGCCCAAACAGATGGGACTGTTCGAGAAGTGGGGTTTACTCTGTTACTGACCCAGAGATGTTACTATGTAGTGGTATGACCTTTGACAAGTTACATCATGTTCATGCTTTGTCATAGAAAAGTGTTATTTGTAAATGGCAGATTATAGAACATACTCTATCCCTTCACTGTGATGGGAACACATGACATAACATCAGATCTCACTTGTTCATCTGAGCAGAGCACAGATGTAGCCTCCTTTGTGGTCATCAAAACGGTTATCATTCTTTTCAAGTTCTATTGTCATTTTATTAGCATCTCTCTTCAGGCTCATAATAAATACATTGGCAAACATTTATTAGATGTGTCCACTTTATTCCAGGTACTATTTTAGGTATTCCAGTGGTTGCAGGTGGAGGTGAGGGGACAGTGGAATCAGATACAAAGATAAATAACCAAATTCTTGAGAATTTACTTTAAAAATAATACAAATTACTTATAGTCCATCTGATTCTCTCCCAATAACTTCTAAGCTCCGTCATGATGGAAGCTCTGCTTTTGAAACCTTAAAGCATTCATCAGAGTGCACCTTGGAAAGTAATGAAAATACATCCAACACTCCCTGGTAACAGGCATGCTTCTAAATCTTTTACAGGAATGAACTCAGTCATCATCACAGCACTATCATTATACACACTTTATAGATAAGCTGAGAAAATGGCACAGAAGAGTGAATTCAGTTGCCTAAGGTCACACAGTGAGTGTGTGGCAGGGCCTGACAAGGCCACTTGGCTCCAGGGCACACACTCTTAATTATCATAGTTACTTCTGGTAGTGAGCTGTTCAGTGAAAGCGTGCTAAGTGTTAGGATGTTTAAAAAAGTGTAAAGCACTTTATAAGTTTAAGTCATTATTATTATTATTATTTTTGCTACAGACATAACTATTACTACAAGATGACAATTGATATTATACAGCATTTTGGGAGAAGAAATCTCAACTTTCTACTTTTGATGTTGGAGCTCCATGACAGATAAGGAGCAACCACTTGACCAGAGTTGAGCAGGCATAGTATAAAATGCAAGTTCAGCTACAGGAAAACTAGAAAAACAATGTCCCTGATAGCTTGTCCTTACTTGTGGGGCTGTGGTATTTAGGTCGACTTTGGGTGACTTCTAATTACTGGCTCAGCTAACAGTGGTCTCTTTCCCAAAAGACTACATATGAGTTTGTCTTCTGTACCCCAAATTAATTCTTCACTGACTTTATCTTCATCCTCAATAGACCCTTTCTAGTACCCTTTCTAGACAACATAGCCTCATCTGCAGTTTCCTTTCTCCTTCATTTTGTGGTTAAATCCTTCCCATTAAGTGTTTCTCAGAGATATTCCCTCCTTTTTACTCTGACTGCCATTAACTTCAGTACCTCAGATTATGCCTCTGTATTAGGTTCCTAACTGGCATCCATGCTATAATCCACATTTTCTTTATTATTTCTTCCATTTTCCAATTCCCTAAATTACGTTTCTGAAATACACATCTGATAATATCCCTCCCTATTAAAAGCCATTCATTAATAGTACCTCCAAGATAGACCATAAACTTCTTAGCATGATGGTCAAGGCATTCCATAATTGGGCCCCAACCTGCACTTTGGATATCATCTCCTATCAAACTTCCTTATTAATTCCATTCGCTCTAGCCACAATGGATTATTTACTATTCCTGAAATGGATCAGATGCTACCAGGTCCCCAGGATACATGTCCTACCTTCTTGAAAATGTCCTTTCCTT